>JAPYZI010004003.1:0-16161 GCA_030523105.1 Ophioninae sp. A BG-2022a | reverse complement strand
TTTTCCAAATCCGGGGGATGGCTATTTTTGCGTGACCCCTATTTTTTTTTCGGTCAAACTACAAACAAAATTTTTTTCACTACAATCAACTACATACCCAACTCTTTAGTAATGCGTTAAAAAAAATTCGATTTTCTTAATCAGGTTGCCAGCTTCACATAGGTACGATCTGCTAATAACCAACAGAAGTGACAGTACGGTTTATTTAAAACGTTAGAATAACATAACCATGGTCTTATAATTTTTATGCCTGCCTGATTGAAATATGAATAATAATAGGCCGAAAAAGGTCGGTTACTTTCTGAAACTTTTGGAAATGGTCCTTGTGGTTTAAATGGACCCAATTTGAAAATTATTTTTCGTTCGCATTCAGATAAATTGTCACCAAAATTTCCTCTATCTAATGAAATTATATTACAATCTTCAGATATATCAGAATGGTTGACTTGGGGTTCTTCGATTTCTGGATGGACATCCGATAAAGTATGTGTTTGGCATTCTTCTAGTTAAAAAATAAATACGAATGCTTTGATACTAAACTAAAAAGAGTTATATATAAATAAATAACTTTACTAAGAGTCACTGTTAGAGAGTGTTCAGTTCAGACGCACACAGACTCTACGCGGATTGTGCTCGTACCTATTAGTAGATAGAAAATCACCTACAGCCCATCCGTGCATTACATTAAACCTGCGTGCTATTTGAACGCAGCGCGTAGTGTAGTGGCCATACAAAACAAGAACCCGAAAGCGAGTCTGCACATCTCAAATTCTCAACACGCAATTTACGATACGATACGGACTGATAGACAAACAACAAAACAAATTGATCCTATAGATAAGTTAGAATTTTGATTTTTTTTTAATCAAGGCACGGAACCCTAAAAACAAAATTCATCCTTAGCTACATAATAAACCAACCACGCGTATCTAATCGCGCAGATCCACATTAGCGTCGGGTAAGATAGTACTTGTGTAAATTAGTAAGTACTTCGGTTTTTCGAAGAACTAATTTTACAATCCGACATTTATTTTTAAAACTTATTCATTGTAAGATTTTTGCCAAACCAATTTCATGTAAAAGTTTAATTAGTAAGGAGTCTCCAATATTTTTTTTAGATTTTTTGATCAGTAGTTGTGGAAATCGAGGGGGGGAGACAACTTTTTGTGACAGACAGATGTACAGACCGAAATTAAAAGATTTCCTTGTTTATCACTACGGACCCCTAATAAATGGGTTGGGTAGTACTTACCTTTCCAATCTAAATCACTCACAGTATCTTGTCTCTGAAAAAATGAAGAAATTTTGGGCACTTTTTTTATAACCTCTTCCCTTTTCTATTTACTTTTTCTTTTCTCAGCGCCGCTGGGATAAGCTCTTTTCCTTTCACTCATTTCTTTTACAAATCGCTACTAATACTGCTAAACCAGAAGAACAATATTGTTTGTACTGAATTACAATGTAATGCACATTTATCTACATAAAGCGCGTAAATAAACACTGCACTGCACTCCGTGGTTTAACATCCAATGTAAAGTACAACAACGTTCACGTACATCGCGATATTGATGAAGGATTCCCCACTGAGTTGAAGATGAAGTAAGTAAAACGGAGAAGTCCCGCAGCCCGCCATAACGATGTAGAGTGTTGCCAACTTTTGAACGCACGCTTAAGGCGGGAAAAAAGTAATTGCTTTATAGAATTTTGTCATTTGTAAAATAAAATTAATGAGAAAGTTTTTATTTTTTTTCCTTACATACTTTGGGGGCCCTCGTGGCCCGGGGACCCCGTATAATTGATACGGCAGATACGGCGGTAGCTACGCCCCTGTCCTTTTGATTCCTTTTCTGATTGTTCCCGGGTAATTTTGGGATTTTGCCGCACATCCCATACGGGCCCGGCATTCTGAAATTTGGAAGGAGGGATTAAAATGAAACATAAAATGAATGAAAGTTGTTGGGGGGTGACAAATAAAATATGGTAAGAATTTATTATTGTACTTACAGTAGTCGCGGGCCGCGCTACGCGGGACAATCTCCATGCGAATATAATTTGCAAAACCCGTGGGACGGGACGTGATAGGTTAAATAAATTGTATGTTAATATTATTAGCTATCTATGATATAATAGTTACGAGACTAACTGTAGTATGGACAGATATTCCGGAATAGACTGTTTGTTCCCATGCCTTGACTCTGGAAATAACCTCTCGTTTGGCCGGACCAAAGCCGATTCCTCACCGACACATGTCTATTAACACGATCGCACACATCTCCAACCAACGATAAAAAGTCTATCATCAACTCTAGAATATTTATATGAAACGATCTTTGTTCGTGGTTCCAGAATGCATGAGTTCTTTCGTTTCCGGTTGTCAGGAGTCCGAGATCTTCATGATGCTCTCGTAACAAGCAGAATTTTTATCCAGAGATATCGAATTTTCTCGAATCTCTTGGTGTGACCGAGGCCTTATTGCTAGCCGATACGCCATCGGTGTGCCCATGAATTGCCAAAACTCGCAAATTGTACATGATGTGTTTTGTCGACATTTTGTAATGACATTTTTCACTGTCCTCTTTTTATCCTCTGGAACTTCTATTATCATTTTTGTCACAATTAAAATTAAACCCAAGAAACGACATCTTTCGACCGGTGATAAGTTACATTTTTTCTTATTTAAAATAAAGTCCAGTTCCCACTAGCTTTTGCAATTTCGATCTTTGAATTATTAAGACATCATTTAAATCTAACGCCCAAAAGAAATCTCTTCTTTTTTAGCTCTGCTATGATAGGCTCGAGGATTTTCATAAACGTATAAAAGGCACAGTGGCCAGTCCAAACGATATGCATATCAATTCATGTAAATCGTGTAGTGGGCATCGTTTTGGTCCATTATTGCAAAAAAAAGTCTTCAATGATATTCATTGCTGTTTTCCAGTCTCCTAGTTTGGAATGATGAGAATTGACAAATGCGTTCCATTTTTTAAGATTTAAGATGAATCGCTTTGTCCTGTCTGGTTTCAGAACTCATAAGATGTCGGAAATAATTTTTCCTATTTTTTCGCTAAATGAACAGATAACTCCTTTTCTTTCTAGCTTACCTATTAGATAGCTCTTCCTGTTCCTTTTGCGATCTCTAAGGTTCCTAGTTATCGCCTTGATTAGGGCTTGTTTTTAATGAGATCCGATAAACGTTAATTCATGATAGAATTAATCGATCGGTCGTCAATTCTCCCCACTTACTCTCAAACAACCATAAACGACCCGGAACTAGACTTAAATTCTTGTCTACCATCTCCGACGCCATCGACTCTCTTGATAGTGAGTTAGGTGATAGTTGTTCTCTCGCTGTTGGTTCTTCTAGATATTTAAAGAGTTATAATTTCGTTTTGGTAATGAATTAAAATAAGTTTTTGCATTTTTTGTCGGCCATATTGGATCCGCCATTACGTATTTTTGAATTTTTTAGGCAAAATCAAAATCAGCGACCGCAAAAACTCCGGGATACCATATTTCGTGAAAATTCGAGTCTTTTTTACACGAAGCGTGAAATTTTTCGAGACGGTCAACAGGCGAAAAACGCCATTTTGGACGGGAAAATGTTGATGACAACAAATGTAATTTATAAAAACGTCTTTTAACTCCAACCATTAGAGAAATGGGAGCAGAGAGCTCTCATGCTCTAAAAAGGGGAAAACTTCGAGCGTCTTCTATGAGAAAAAAGATTTAAAAAAATGTCTTTTTTGTGTTTTTTTCTTTAAAGGCAGCCATATTTTTTTTAGCGAACTAAACTCAACTTTAACCGCGGATTCTGAAAGAGCACACTTCAAAGTATTAGGATCTATATTTATTATTTGGAAATTCTTATTCTGTAATGATGAGAATTTTATTAAAAAATGATATACAAAATTACAATCCTTGGTCGTTAATGGGTTAAGCTAGGACTGATTTGTGGCCATATCCGCGACCACCTTAATCGTTACTAACCCTACACTCATAAAATATGTAGACGAGAATGCAAACACGAAAGGTTATAGGTTCATCGTGTTCGTTGCCAGCAATAATTTGTTTTATTGCTAGGAGGACGTAAAACAACCAGTCAGTTGATGTGCAGTCGCAGCTATTTCCGTTTCCGACTGCCGTATTAAAAAAGAAACACAGTTGAACTGAATTAAATTATCGGAAATCAACGACCAATAAGTTTGTAACGTAGAAATGGATAGAACAGGTGTCGAAAATGACAATCATCAATTTATTACGAAGTTCTCGGGAAATGCGAGTGATGAATTTTAAAACAATGATGAAAGAAAAACAAAATGTTGAATTTCCGCGAAGTGTACGGGAATCTGAGTATGACGAAGAAGATTCTGCAAATAATAGTGAGGAGATTGACAGTGTGGGTAAAAACGATAGTATTTAAATTTCGCAGACTAATTGGTAGAATAAACCGACGATAAAAAAAAACGAATGAATAACTCTCGCTTTGAAGCATACCGACACTTTACGACATAATGTGCTAACCGATCTAATAATTCTTCTTAGATCGGAAGGCTACTGTTAGTAGTATTGGTAAAGAACAAGTTGCTCAATGTTTGATTCGTTTGTGGACTGTATTTCTTTATTGCGTGCTTGATTATAACTGTTCGCTTATGTGGGGCTCATCGCGTTTGTACCTTATAGATTGTCTTCGAATACTGGTTCATCCGCACTCTCGTTACAATTTGATCCCGACTTCTATCCCTACTCATAGGACGTCAACACTATTACATATTTACAGTCTTCGCAAGTGGCGCGGCATTCAAATTCTCTACATGCCGCCCACCAATTAATATATTATGAATTCTCACTATTTGAATTTGCTGCAATGGGTCGCTACTCGGAACTATGGATCCGCTCGTTTACAGTTGCTGCTCGTCATTTTTAATGTCACTACTCGCACCTTTCCACCCGAGCCTGCATGATTTTCTATCACCTTGCCCAATTTCCATTTCAGTGGCGGTAAATTATTGTCTTGAATAAAGACAACATTATCGACAGCTAAATTTATTTGATCGCGATGCTATTTTTATCTACCTTGAAGCGTTGTCAAATATTCTGACATCCAACGGCACCAAAAATCTTGCATTAGTTTTTTGATTAACTGCCAACGGTCAAGCCTATTTAATTTAACTTAACTCGAAGCTACATCGGGAGTGCTTGTTAGAGGCTCACCGATAAGGAAGTGCCCGGATGTCAATGATTGTAAGTTACTGGGTGTGTTGAGCAATTGGCAAACTGGTCGTGAATTCAAACATGCTTTAATTTGAATTAAAACGGTTGATAATTCCACGAATGTTTGAAGACTTTGTCCCACAACACACTTTAGGTGAAATTTACATGATTTTATCCCTGCTTTTCAAAGGCCTCCCATGTGAGGTGCACCTGGGGGAATAAAGTTCCATTCAATACTATGTGGGGTATAGAATTGATAACTAATTCTAGACCCCACTTCATCCCATTATCTGTGATAAAGGTTTTGGATTGTTGCGGTAACAAGTCATACATTCATGTACAATTCTTTTTACAAGCGTTTGTCCCTTGATTGGATAATAATTATCACGAATCACGTACAATAGTGCCTGGGGACCTGCATGTAGCAATCTCCGATGTTCCCGTTCGAACAACAATTGAGTGAATCTACCATCGTAAGGTAGTAACATGGGATGCTTCATATGTTAAAAAATGATGCTGAGTTTTGGATTCTGTTGCCTACCCTGAGCAATTGATTTTCATGCAGAAATGGATTAAGATATAATCGTTTACTGTCTTTCTTGATTTCTCGGCCAGCCTTAAGTCTTCCTCGGCAAAATATACATACTTCTTGAGTTTCCTCGATTAACAATCGTCTCGCCAATTGAATTTTACTACTTGTAATCATAACGTAAAGTGGGAGCGACCCACCTTACGTTAACTTTGCCTCGCAGTTCGATACGGATCGAATGTGGGGCTCGTTCTATAACACGTTCAAGTTCTGAAAATGCCGAGTAGGTAAGTAACGAGAACACAAGATGTTTTGAATTATTGATGGTCATGAACACTTGTTATTCCGTTCGTTGTTCTGATCGAACTATATTCATTTGAGGCTGTGAAAGTTCACTCACTAAAAATTTGTGCAGTGAGTACTACTCGATTTGTGTTAGCTAACTAGGACCCTCCCACCAAAGTTTGCAGGCTTGCAAATTTTTTATATTGGCTCCGCGTGATATTAATCGATTTTCAACGCTTTGCGAACATTTTCGAGTAATCAAACTAATGCAACAGCGCCGCAGAATTTGAGTCTCGGTAACGTAATTGTTTTGTTTTTGGTGGGAGTAACTCGCGATTTTGAACAAAGTAATGCTGTCTTGTGGTTGCTGTTTTCATTTACGGTTTGCAAATAAATACATGCCCCATACGCCTTTAGAGATGCGTCACAAAATGCATGTACGTAAATTCGAGTCGCACGAGTTCCATATCCGACCCTTCGAGGAATCCGAATTACATTAACTTCTTTCAGATCCTCTATATATAGATTTCATGCGTGTTGCAATTCAGCGATTAATGGTTCATCCCAAACTATATGTTTTACCCAAGTACATTGCATGATTAATATAATGTACTTGGGTAAACAATCTCGGGTCAAACAATCCCGAAATTGCTGATGGAACTTCTCGTGTTGTGCGGATTGGATCTGTTATCATCTAAACAGAAAATTCAAATTCATCTTCCTCGGGCTGCTAATTCAACTCCAGTGTTCTCATATTATTTACCCTATTGGTGTCTATTGCGACATTTAATGATTCATCTACTCGCACGTCGAATTTTAGGTTATGCAAAACCTCCTTACAGTTCGATCGTCACTTGTGCCGTTCGAAACCGCCACTTTTCAATATCGTTTTTAACTCTTCAACTAAGAAATTTGCATCTCTTAGGCAGTTAATCTCAGTTCAAATATAATTCACGTATAGATCATTTAAGGGAGGGGTAAGGGTTTCAGCGTAAAAAAAAATACTTTCTTTATGATTTTTTATCTCAAATATCGATTGAGAAATTTTATTCAAACCTTTCTATACATTATAGAGCATAGTTTTGACAATGTTCTGTAAATTTTTCATGCAGAAATATTGAAGCATTAGCCCGTAACAGAGCCTTCCGCAGAGCGTCTTGAAAAAAAAAACAATTTGCGGTGTTCATTATAACTCGGCCGGAAATTATCTGAAAATGAAAAACCATGAAAATTAAGTCAAATTATAATCAAATCTTACCCCTAACGTCGTCTGAATATTTTCTCTTAATTTAACAATTTTTGACGGCCATCTAAATTGCGAACCGTTATTTTCCACGAAAATTTCCGCCATTTTGTGGGTGGAAAACACCCTTAATGTAAAAAAAAATTTACTAAACGTAGGTGGGCATTTTTTACTTTATATGTAGAAAATGTGTACAAAGTTTGAAATGAATTGGTCGAGTGGTTTTTAAATGGCAGTGAACACGGACTTTGAAAAAGTAGTTTTGAGAAAAACGCGTTTGAAGTTTATGAACCAAAAAAGTGAAGAAAAACATTTTTTTTCCAACTTACACAGAATCATAAATTCCAGCTCCGTACAGCACACTTCCTGCAGCATTGTCGATGTCATCAGCATCTTTTCTCTTAAGTCTCGTAAGTCTAGCACTGGTAATTAGTTTGATTTTCTTCGATGAAGCACGTTTTGTGGTAGCCTCATCTTTAATTATTTTATTCGGGTTAAATCTTTTTTTTTATCTACAAAAATAAGTCCTCCCACTTTGTCGGTCTTCTCTCGAAACTTTGTTTATTCCCGGCATTTTTGCACGGGAATTTTCTGAAAAAATTATCAAATTACCAGCGCACGGTCGAACGTCTAACGACAAACTGAAGCTCGTTTCTTATTACACAGAAATATATCTATATGGCTTTAGTTACCTGTCCTTACTAAATAAAATATTTCTAAAACTCGATATGGGGTCAGGACAATAGCAATGAATAAACTGCTCGACAGCTGCACTGCAATCCCAACCGCCCGTACCTGTTAGAGTTAGAACGTTGAAGGCCCCGAGACTAATTTGACAATAACTTCAAGAATATTGCTTACATCGGATAAAAATTTTACGGACATATTCTTGGAATGTAAAACAATAAGATAAGATAAAAAAAATCAATTTTTCGAAAGTGAAAACCCTTACTGCCCTTAAATAGTTTTTGAATAGCAGCGTTCTAAAGAGTGACCACTCGCAGGAGTTTCGGCGTTAGTGTGTAACTACTCGAATCTTTCGCATTGTAAACAGTGTAAACTCAAACAAACGAAAACAAACCAAAGAATTAGGAGGAAGGAGTAAGAATACGAAGAAGTTGACTGATCAATTTATCAATAAATTACAGAAATATTATGGATTAGCAATTACCAGGCATCAAGATAATGTTGATGAAATGTACAAAGAAATGTGGGCAACATTTTATGACTTGTCTTCATCAGATAAAAATCCCCACCATCAAAATTGCCCCGTAGGTAAGAATAGCTGGTGTTCCTATCGTCGCGCGGAAGCTCAAGGAATGGACTTATCAAAGTTCAAACACGGTTATTTACCGCTTGATAACGATGTTGCGGAATCTTTAAAACCGATATATACTGATTTGAGTTCAAGGGAATTGCTCGAGCGATGCAAAGGAGGAAACACACAAAAAAACAACTGAAGTTAGAATTGGTTGTTATGGCACTTTGCTCCAAAGCACTTTCACAGTGGGATGAAATCGATTGAGTTCGCTGATATCGTAGCAGTTTCAATATTTAATGATGGTTTTTATGGTATTTTAAAAATATTAAAAGCAATGGGTCTGGTTGTCGGCCCTATTGCGGATGAATATGCCGTTCAAAGAGATGACAGCCGAAGCAAGCAGACGGGGATACGTCACGCGGCGTCCTCAAAAGAGGGACGAATAGCCCGGAGACAAACATCACCCTCCTGGCAGGCATTTTTCGAGGAAGAAAAAGGTGTATTGTATGGGCCACGCATAGCATATTAGCCATTTTTATGGTAACTATAATTTTATCTAGCAAAAATCGATAGTTGAAACTTTAAACGCGTTTTGCTCAAAATGACATTTTTCAAAATTGCTCACATCATAACTCAAAGAGAAATTGACCGATCGACTTCAAATTGAAACTGAGTATTCTTGAATATGTTTACTGTATAATGACCTACGATCTTTTTTATTTGTTTGAAATTGTCAATTTGGCATTAAAAAAACGACCATATTTTTTCCCCAAAAACCGTCACTTTTTTTTCAGAACTGCCCGATTTTGTTAATTTTTTATATTTTTCAAATATCGTAGGTCGTTGTATAGGAAATACCTTAACCTTTAATAACCTTTTTGAATTTTTTTTGTTTTAGCTACTCATTTTGGCCGAAATCATGTCAGCAGTTGGGGAACTTTTTTTTGGCACCTCCGATGACAGCACATAACTCCGTTATTTTTCAATATTTTTGTACAAAAAAATCTTAAAATATAGTTGAAAATATACCTTATTATGTCCAAGAACTTCAAAACATTCTATACAGTACTTTCTTTTTAAAAAAACCCCGAAGATCGCCAAATTTTTTATGGGTTACACTAGTATAGCGCCTTAAGGTCTTACATACGTCCAGCAAAGTTGAAAACGCACCAAAAGTAGAACTGTTTTTAAGGAGGGATAGGAATAAAAATTGATACCAAAAATTATGACACATTGTTTATTACTCTGTTTAGTTAGTAAAAAAATTTATTTCAATTTTGTTTTTCAAAAATTGACATATGAAACATGATATTCTTTGAAGCAACGAAAAAAAATTTTGAAATTCGAAAAATTGAACAATTTACGGTAATTTTAAAAAAATGTTGAATTTTCGTCGAAAAATACACACTTTAATTTTTTAAATAAAATTATCTAATCAAGATTTCAAAAATCCGGCTCGACAGACTATAGAGAAAACGATTCCGAATATTAAAAAAAAAATCATCGGAAAATATTGAAAACTGTACGAGTTATCATGTCGGCCAATTCAGAAAATGTCGTTTCGAGAAAAACGCGTTTAAAGTTTCAAACGCGTTTCGCTCGAAGTCGCGCGCGACTAGAGCAACAACTTAATGAATTTTTTCAATTTATTCAGTCAACTTACATTTAATCTCCCATCCTAGCTTCATATTGGACACCTTCCTTATCCGTGAAAAATTGCTGTTGCTTATTTTCCTGCAATCGACGAATTGTCCTGGCTTCTTTCGTCGCTTTGGTTCACGCATTCACGAATGCGATACACGACTGTTCACTTGTAATGTTCAGAGACAACTAACCTAACGTTGTACAAATCTGAATATATTCTCTACAAACTTTATTAACTCTCTTCCGGGTATTTAAGGGTAACAAAAAACTAAGTATACCAAAAGGGTCTGAGAGTGACGGCCAGCTGCCTCAAACAATTGAACTCAGGTAGGACCTTTCGTCGGGCAGTCATATTCTTTCTTATAACTTCTGAACTACGTGGCATTTTTACAATCAGCCTGCACAGAAATATGCCTAAGAGTATAAGGAATAATAATATGTAAAAAATTGATTTTTTTAAATTCTTGACGTATGTAAGGCCTTAAGGGCATGGCCTCTACACTTCTCAAAGCCATAGAAGGATTGTGCACTGAAAATCAACGACTATTTCAGTCCTATGCAAAAGTAAATTTTGCAGTAGCTGATAATACTAGAGATATTAAGATTAATGCATAATTGACCCGTCTAGAGACTCTCATAGACTAATATAGTGAATGCATCAATAATGCCTTGAATGCAGTAAACGATGGGAAACAAGGGATAATCCACCCTCAAATTCTTAATCCTGCCGACTTAATCGAAGCTCTAAAGATTATTCGGGAACAAACAGCAACTAGTAATATTCCATCTGTACCTCTAGAAATTCTTCTCAAAGCCATAGAAATTCTTCTAGAGGTACAGGTGGAATATTAATCGACTCAATTGAAGTTCTAAAGACTATTCGGGAACAAACAGCGACTAGTAATATTCCACCTGTACCTTTTGCGCCAATTATAGGAATTAGCGACGTAAGCGTCATGTTAACAGATAATCGTTTTACGTATATAATTAAAGTTCCGGTGAGAGAAAATAGTTTGCTTTATGTGTTCCGTATTCTTCCGATCCCCAAACAGAAGGGAATCTCAAGTTCATTATTTTACGTTCATCCTCCTAATACATTAATAATGACCAATGTGAACAAAACAATATTCACTCCGAGTACTGAAGAAGATCTCGATCACTGTAAGGAAGTGGGATCACGACACCTCGTGTAATTGTAAAAACCCTAACTACTTTGTACACAATCCCAATAGTTGCGAAGCAGTTGCGATGTTGCGATGACCATCAAACATACCGGTATCAAACACTACGCGGTACCAACAAAATAACCATAACAGGCGACTGCGTTGGGAATACTGAACACATCTTCGTAAGACCCAGTTATGACAAAAGTAGAGCACACGCTACTGACATTCTTCTCAACAAGACTCTAAAGTTCCAAAACTCGAAGAAGTGCTTCGAAATCATTCAGTTTCTTTGGACGTTATTCAGTTAACAGCGTTAGGACGACCTAGATACGTTGACCTCACTTAGCTTGAAGCTCTTGGGCAGAGGTTAGACGAGATATCAGAAGAAGCAGAGAAAATTGGATAACGTAAACGAATTAAGACATTTTTCGAGACGACTTGCGAAGGTATCAGATATCTCGGTTATAGATACATAGGCGTTGTCTTCTCATATGTTATGTTTAGATGCGGATTATGTGGTTGTGTATCCAGTATAATCACTAAACTATTCAAAGCAACCTTCTCCCCTTGTATCAATGTGTACAATAATTGTTTCCATCAAAATATCGAACATGTAGACTACCGTATAAGCTACGACGGAGAAGCATGTTCCATGCTAAAAATCGCCGGAAATCGTAATGTTCAAAATAGTTTGAAACAAGTTCGTCGCCATTGGTCTACGAGCTTTAAGGCTTGAAGAAAATTCATTTTTTCGTATAAATTTTCTTAAATTAGGTGGGAGGTGTTATATAAGCTGAGAATTTTTTCCTTTCCCATACTCCAATGGCGGTCTGGAATTAAATAGTCAAATACTGGTTTTCTGATTTCTCAGAAAACCATCTTCTAGCCTTGTCCCTCCGGAAAATCCTCGGAATACACCTCAACCATCGCGTAGGCTCTTTTTCTCACTATTTTCCTCCGAAATACTGAGTTGCCCCCGTTCTGGGCTAAGGTAGTCAGTAAGTCACCAAATTTGTAAGACGCCAATTATCTGTCCGTCTAATAAACGTAGCTCAAGTAGCTCAACCTCGTGTTCACCGAGTTGATTCATCCTACAACCGTGTTCTGTAGCGCGTCAGTCGCTCCGGTTTTTCATCGAAAATTGATAAACTCCCTAACCAATATCACAATAAGTTATATTCGAAGATGTTTGAAATTCACTTGTACTGTGCGGTATCGTAACTTTTGTCCATCACAGTGCGTTGCATTTTCGAAATGCTAACACACGCGGATCCGGATCGAAGTACCATTAATATTAGGGGTATTGGTAAAGAAATAGTTGGTGTATGTTCGATTCGTTTGTAAACTGTATATTTTTATTGCGTGCTTGATTATAATTATTCGCTTAGTAGCACTCGTCGCGTCTGTTCCTTATAGGTTATATTCGAATATTGGTACGTCCGCACTCTGGTCATCATTTTCTTCCAACTTCTATCCCCACATATTTACAGTCTTCTTTATGCCCGAGTTAATCAATGAAGCGAAAGTGTTAATCAAATATGATATTATGATTAGTAATAAAAATACACATTTCGCATTATCGATACTATCTGCGGAATCATCTTTTCTAAAATACCGTAAAGGTCAAACAGGATTTTATGTACGTGAGAATTGCGTAAAAACGGGAGCGGCCGAGGACAAAAAAGAGTGTACCCGGAAATCGATTGTCCAAAAAAAAATTTCCTTTTGAAAACTGATCATTAATTATAAGATCTTACTTCGCCGTTACTCGGATTTCCGAAATGTAATATTATTGTAGATGGGACGCTTGATTCAATGCACTTATTATTGTTCCATGTAATGAGGTTGCTGTTGAAAACATGGCATCAATGAAGTTGCTCTTAGAAACATGGAATTATTAGCATCACTGAAATAATTGATTCCATGTGAATTCCAGCGGAAAACGTACGATGTTGACGATATATCTCGATAGAAGGCTAAGCAGTTTACATTTTCTTTGTTATATTGGAGTCCTGTAATATTGCAACATCAATTGCCTAAGGCTTGCTATCAACATTTTTTTCTATCAGCCGTGACACACCGTATTGTATGCAGTGAGCAACCCGCTGCGGTTTGTACCGATTCCCCTAATAATTTGTTGACAAAATTTATTTCGCGCATGTCATCACTGTACCGGTGTGATTTACAGGTTTTAAAGATTCATCGTTTAAGTCATTTATCTGATTATGTCCAGAGCAGAGCACAGATGCTTCGCCTAGATACGTCTAATAACGCTTTCGTCCTCACTTATATTCGTAGATGGTGCGCCAATATATTATTCATTACGTGATTAGTTGAAACTTTCAAGAGTGAAATTCGCGTGCATTCACTTTTTACCGTTGGGGTAATTTACTGTATCACGATTTCAACTGCTTACAAAAACTTACGAGTAGCTGCATCGATTTATAAAAATACGGCATACAATTTTCGTCGTCTTAGAATAGGTTCAAAAAAACATTGAAAATCTACGCGTGATCAACATTGTTCCGCAGTCGTAAATGGTCTCGTGCAATGTAAATTATTACTGTCCGAAGAACATACCGACGATAAAAGTGAATAACTGGGTAAAGACTCAGTAAAAACCTCACCACGTTTGGAATGTATATCTCTATGTTAGAATTATTAGTGAAACCAGTAAATACTAATGAAAGATTTATATTGAAGCGTGTAATACAATATAATATACCACGAATAATTCTCATATACATTATATTACAAACAATACGTTATAACTTTAAGAGAATTACGAATACGCATGTGTGGCGTGAGAGGACGTCAAGGAGAGGAAAACGTTTCTGGTTTGGCTTGGTAACGCCGCACTAAATTGTAGTAAAACAAACTCGAACGTTCAATATAAAAACAATTCGTTTATTTCTCGGCCGAACGTGTCGGCGCGTCACAGTAGCGGATTCACTCGCGGCAACACGTGGTCACGCAAAGGTGGCGGTAAAAAAAGCGGAAATTACCGTTTCGAAACACAAAAATATGACGCCTTAACTAATCAGAGCAGTAAACCGAGGCAAGATTTGCCGGGTAGCAGCGAATAACGTAGGCGAATGCTAGCGAAAAATTGGAAGCGATATTTTTTGCACGAGGCGTCAGTAGTAAGCGGAAGATACAAGCGAGAGCACATGTGAAAAAGCGGTAAAACCGGCGTCTTCTTCGACGTCCGAGTGAAGCAACGCAAGCGTGCGCCGGCAACGGGCCAATGAGAGCCCAGAGCAGCTGCGGCCTCTCTCCCTGACCAATGGGACCCCGAGAGCTTAAGTCAGCTGACCACGCTCTCCCGAGTCGTCCGAAGCACCGCGCGTGGTCGGGTCGGGCGATCGTGCCCGATCGCAGCGGACCAATCCGAGCTCGAGCGGCGTGCTTGAGCGCGGAAGGGCGGCAATCGCAGGTAAATTTAAAACGGGAATTTTAAATTCACGTGCGACAACGCCCTAAGCGGACACCGTCAGGCTCTTTAGCCCCGTGACGGTACAGCATGCATCGACTGAAACGTGCATTGCAAAGTGTGAAACCAGCGATAAGCATAGACGTAGCAGAGAATATGCTTGCTATCACTAACGACGAAACCGTTGAAGAAGTAAACTTGCTCTCTTAATGATCAGATTCCGCTTGAAATTTTTGTAAACATAGAATGTTACGGACACATTCCATATGACATTTTGTCGCGCTTCTATACATACGGTTGTCAAACATCTCACTTCCGCCTTTTTGTCTTTTGAATTTCGCGGCTATGTACAAAGCGCTACAGAGCTCGTATCGGACAATACTATACATCATTTGAAAGGTCTTGACATAACCCACAAAACGACGCTATGCATGAGAGTTCACTAACGCCGAAATTCGTGCTATTTTAAAGTTTTCCTTTGTTAAAGGCAAATTCGCTAGAGAAACGTTCCGTGAGATTAATGGTGTTTTGGGGTATGGTACTCTATCACTTTGAACCTCGGAGGAATGGTTTCGACGATTCAGAGCCGGTGAAAACGACACCATGGATAAGCTAGTCGGCGGAAGACCTGTGACGACGAATATCGATCAAATCATAGAAAACATCGACTTAGACTGGCATGTGGCATCTCGTGACATCGCCTAGGAGGTGGGAGTTAGTCACCAAACCATTTTAAACCATCTGTAGAACAGTGGCCAAGCCGGGATTGACGGCCGGGAAGGTTTTGCTATGTATTTGGTGTGAGTGGAAGGGAATCATCCACTATGAGCTACTCCCATATGGCCAGACGCTTAATTCTACCATCTACTGCGAACAACTGGACCGCTTGAAGCAGGCGATCGAACAGAAGCGTCCAGAATTGGCCAACAGGAAGGGTGCAGTATCACGTCCTGAGGGGACGTGGGCATATATTTTCGCGGTTTTCTCTTTTTAACCTACGCCTAGCGCAATAGCTCGGGATGAGGGTGCAAGAAGGGAAAGGGCATGCAAGGATAGGAGTGCAGAAGTGATCCTTAGGAATCACTTGACTTTAAGACTCACGATTCAAATTCTATTTACAATATGTTTATTTGATGAACCAATTAGGTTAATCCCGTAAAAATAATGATGACAATAGCTTACATTTGTTGGTGCGCCGAAGATGGTGCGGTCTTTTACAATGGATCGGTGCGAGGCCTCTCGCAGGTAGGCCGGTTCGTTTTCTCAATGGTACGCTCGATTACAAAGAAAAAGTCGATGGGTTCGATGTCGCGAGTTAACACAATGCTACTGAATTTAAATGTTACGCTATGTGAATGAAGTCGACGCTTCCACGAGGTTACACAATTT
>JAPYZI010004002.1:0-18495 GCA_030523105.1 Ophioninae sp. A BG-2022a | reverse complement strand
CAGAATTTCAAAGTTGGACCATCGATTTTTGCAAATTTTTCCATACATACCCCTTTGCGTTTTTTTTAGCGATTTTTCAACTGGACTTTCCGGGAAAACAATGAAAGCTATCGATACGAATCCAACGCCATTATTTAAGTTAGGCAAAAACCTTTTCCAAACCCTCCAAATGTAACCCCATAGCACAAGAGAAGCTCATCCTACGACCTTTTGAAATTTCGTGATTTTTGAGATTTCGGTAAAACGGGCCTGGGAGGTCGAAAAAATTTTTTTTCCGTTTTTTCACAATTAAAAGGGTGTATCTGATCGGAAATTTGCTGCTGATTACGAATATGCCCGAGTTTTTCCCGAAAGTGCAAAATTAGACTGGTAAAATGCAAAAAAAAGTGTCTACAATATTTTTTTGACATTTTTCCCTAGAAATGGCGAGTTCAAGGCGAATGAAATGGTGAATTTGTTGAAATATTAATAATAATTCAGGGGTTGATCGGGGAACTATACATGCTTGTATCAATCGACTCAAAATTTCACCCCCAAAACCCCATTCATGGATGACATTCCGTCGTGGGACACCCTGTATATCATAATACCTATAAGAGGAAGCAGGACACAACTATGCTCGAAGGATAATATCTACAGGAGTAAGAAAGACGCCTTTATTCTCCCAACGTTTATGCCCACGAGAGAAAGCGAGAGCGAGAATGAAAACCTCCGTCAGCGCCGCTACATGAGAACTACCAATGGGGGCAGACCCCAGCAGAAGCGGCACATATAATCCTTAAGAACTGTCCTTCTGTGCACATCTGACTTCGTTGCTACAACGAACGCAAAATTGGATCTAATACACAAGCCGCTGAAAATAGAGTATTCATCGAAAGTACACGGAAGAACATTGCGAATATCCGCGCCCGCGGTTGGCATTGAAATTGGACGATCGAAGGTACGTAACCAAACACGATTCAACGGCTGAGTCCGCGAACGCTTCGCGATTCTCGTTCGGAACGACGATTCGTAACACTCGCTCGGGAGCTATTACGAACTTTCAGCAATTCGGTTGAAAATATTAATATATCGAACGATTCGTGTGAAAAGTCAAACTACTCGAAGTAATCGCCAATTTTTTCTCGGATACGAAGAATCGTCGAATAATCGTGAGAAACCGTTAATCGCTAGATCGATATTGGCATTTAAGCGAAAAATACATCGCCGCGAGAATTAACGAGATTTGCGCGACGTTGAAAGGGTCGGTGGCGGTGGCGGTGCGCGATCACCTCCGACTTTGGCCGCTAGATGTCTCACCGTCCCCGAGTGAACAAAAAAATGCGTGCGGGAGATCTTAATTTTTCGTTCCATGACGAATTCTTTCTCGTTTAGCGAGCGCACATCGCGTAGGTAAAAAATAGTGACGGACCGGACGAATACGCGAAAATATCAAAAGTCGAGAAGCACGATTAGACGAACGACGTCGCTTCCGTCGTTGAATCACTCGATCGATATAGCGATGCTCGCGAATGTAACCTCGAAAGTGTTCCTCGGAACGCCGTTGCTGCAAAACAGGAGGGAGAAGAGGTACAAGCGAATATACTCGGCGGATGCAAAAATTAACTATTGCGAAAGATACTGCGAAAAGTTTGACATTATTTAGTACGATATTCGTGCCGACAGAATATTACAACTACAAAAGTGTTATATCAAAATTACGTATAAAGTGCAAAATTTCTTCGAAAAAAAAATTGAAAGCTTCGTCGCTTCGTGCTTTGAAACAAATATGTCATTTGGATTCCCGTGCTTTCAGGACACCGTTGAAACGATTGGTCGGAAGTGAAACGCGTCGTGCGCAGTGGCCATTTTGGTTTCCGCGTTCGCGCGCGCCTCTCGCATTGAAAAATCAAACGAACATAGGATAAAACTTCGCGAGAGTCGAAACTCGTGCATTCGTCGGAAGTACTCGTGGGCGCTAGCATCAGGCGATATTCGGGAGGAAAGTGAGGAACGAAAAAACAGCTCGTGGAGTCTCAATCAGCACCGTATCATCTCCGCGATGGAGAGTGAGTAACCTGCAAACTCGGGGACGACTTTAAGCGTCGGGACGCCGATTCGGACGAGAAAACTCAACGTCGAGGGTTTCGACCCTAACCTCTATCGTGTCGTTTTACGACGCGCACGAGCGGCGGATCCCGAAATCCGTTGGGTAAATCGACCGTGGCGTTGCGTACTCGTGTGCATCGTAAAGCGTGCTCTTGCCAACCGTCCGGGTCGACCCTTCAGAGTTTGGCAGCCGAAGAGCATCCTCGGATACAGAGGGAAAACCGGCGGCGAGGTTTTTTTCGTGATAGCTTTCGTTCGTTCGAGGGCTTGCTATTTACTCCCGCGTTGCATCGGGATACCTTGGACCAAATCTGCGTATTTCCGCTCTGGAAACCCGCGACGATTAATCCTCCGCTCGGGACGGATAACGTCGAGATAGTGCCATCCGAGACATCAATCACCCCTTGAACTCTCGGGAAGGTCCCGGCGGCGACGCGGAGCTCGGTGGTGCGACACTGCCCATCGATCCGTTTTGCCACTGATTCGATCGTTTACCAATGATTCTTCCAGTTTCCCCGGCTTCTCCTAGACTACCGTTTTATCCTCGAGGAGATGGTGTTCAGTTTCGTTCGATTAGCTCGTTCGTTGCGGATAAACTCAAGGGAGGTTTCTCGTTGATAACAAAAGAAACGATAGTTTTAACGGGCTGGAAACCAGCGCGTGGAATCACGCTTTGTCGTAACCACTGTGAAGATTCAATGCACGGGAATTCGGACCGCCCGTGTTCTTCCGTACGTTCGCAAAGTTATGGCAAATCAGAATCGCTGCTGTCCATTCCAGTAGACTGTACAGTCTACATGCCTATTGGCACGACGAGACGCAAACCTCTATCCGTCGCCGCGTAAGTCGAAAACAATAATTTCCGGTGGCGACGGCGCCCACCTGATTATCCCCACTTTTCATTACTCGCTAAACTCTGAAAAACCTCGTCGGGTTTTGAGGAATCAAAGAATTCCGCGGACCGCGGTGGACGAAACTGTTCCATGGAAAAATTGATACACCCCCCTCCCTCTTGTCTACACGGAGCGTATCAGTATTTCGAAATAGGAAAAAGGATACGATACGAGGGTGGCGTGATAAGTATTATCGTGCTCCACATACTCGAAGCGATAACTTTTCTGGACGGACTTTTTAAGCTTCCATTCTTGTTCAGGGTTTCTCAACCTTTTTGTAGTCGCGCAACTTTCAAAATTCCAAAAATCCAACGGAGCTAGGTTAAGAAACTCTGATCTTGGCAATAAAATCTCTTCATTTACGTGTCGACCGTGCCCCCCCCCCTCCCCTCCATCATATACGTTCTTGACGCTGAGGGCTTAGCAACGTTTCGGTAATTAATTTCGTAAATTCGAAGAACGACAACGACAACAAGGAGAACGACGAAGGCGACGAGGACGACGACGACGACGACGAATAACGACGAGGATGACTGCGATCACGACTCGGACTTACCGCGACGGTTTTGTTTTCGTAATTCACTCCCTGACCTCTAATCCATTTCCAATCGTCGATAAATGTAAGAAAACGTATTAAAAGGAAAGAAAAAAAAAAAAACAAAAGTCACAAACGTAACGAAACGAAGAAAACGAACATTTCGGACGCTCCGGATATAGTACACAGGGGGTTGTTGTGTTAGGCATAAATCCCAAAGCGGAAAAATTTCAAAGCACGTATGTTTGTTTTTATTTATATACAGATAAAAATATGGTGAAAGATAGATGGACATAAACGCACACTTTGATAGTTTCGGTATCGGTGTTTCGTTTCTTTGCGAATGCTTAGCACGTGCTTTCGTTACGACTACGCAATGTATATGTGTAAGTGTGTGGCTCTGTGTATGTATGTGTCTGCGTATGTGTAACGGTATGATGATAGACAACGCGTGCATATACACATATACACTCTTTCGATTCCTATTTCAAAAAGTAGCAGTAGTAATAATGGTAATAATATATATACACGGTAATGTAGAGAAGTTACAGAGACTAAAGGTAATATCGTAACGTGTAAAGACGCACGTCCTTATTTGCGTGCGCGAGGCAGAAGAAGACGAACGTGGCAAATGTTCTTCGTGCGCAAGCGTCTATTACAATATATATATATATATATATATATATATATATATATATATATATATATCCTTTCTCTGAGACGTGCGTGCAACCTCCGTAACACATTGGGGCGGAGGAAGGGGGGGAGGACTGTACAAAGTATTTGTACCCGTGAGAAAGACAACGAGGATGGAGGATGAAACCGTGAGCTAGAAAGGGATCGACGGGCGGAATGAAAGGAAGTTTCGAGTGGGAATGGGGCTTCGGGGGAGTATAAAGGAAGAGTGGGTGGAACGGAGAGCGTCATGGTAGATACGATAGCGAGAGAGGGCAACGGACAATGTAGTATGACGGGGGAAACGATAGTAGTACGAAGGACTGGAAAAACGGGTAGGAGGGGAGGAAGGAAGAGGAGGGGAGGGGGGGGCGATACAAGTGTGATGCAGATTGGAACACCGATGAAAGGGAAAGCCGATGGAATACGTGTACACACGGAGTTACATTTCTCTCGCCGTTTTTTTTTTTTTTATTTATTGCATATAAAAATGATGAAAGCCCCGCGAGCAACCAGGAAAAATCTTCGTTCCGCGATGAGTCTACCCAAGCCATGACCGTACAACGTAAGCCCAACTTCATTATTTTCAGCGTTATAATTATATTACTTTGGATACTAGAAGAGACGATGAAAATTATTCGTTAAACATTTCAAGAGGAAATATAAACACGCGCACGCGCAGCACGAAAAACAACGAAACGTCACAAACGAGGTTTTCGATTTTTTTCGTACTTTTGTTTTGGGAGACAAACGACTTTCTTTTCTTTTTTTATTATTGTCATTAATTATTCTCGTGTTCTACTTTCTAAGCATCGTTTCTCCCTTAACGTGTAGACACATTTTGTGCGTGTGCATGTGTATATTATTACGTACATATGTATACAGACATGCGCGCGCGCGCACACACACGCACATTCACGCGCATCAACACAATATATAAATATATATATATATAATTGTATTTTTTGTTGTTTTACACAAATTTATTTTTGGGGTAGGAAAAGCTTTTCCTACCTTTAGCTGTGACTTATTCCGCGTGCGTGATTCGCGACGAGTCTCAGGGGCGGCTTCATCGCGCGCCCACGGACAGTGACAGAGACGGAGAAAGGGGTGGGGGGAATTTACGTCGAGGAAGTATATCGACGATTGTACCAAGCGAAAAAAAAAAAAATATGAACGCGTGGCGAAATATCGAAACGACAATAATAAGGAATATAATAATAGAGGCGATTACGACGCTCTCGAAACGAACGGCCCACGTATCGGTCGAGCTACACACTGTGCTGAAACAAACACTGCTTTGGTTCTCTTTCACGCTCGCTCTCTTGTTCGTAAATTTTTCATGATCGCGCGCATGCGCGTACCATTCTCCGTCTCTCTCTCGCTCGTTACGAATCGACGACCCCACCCATATACATCCCGCAGACAGCCCTCCCGAGCTTTACCGTTTCGCCACCCGGCTGCCACGACGTTGCCGATACTCTCTCGCAGACCTTTCTTCGCCGTGCTTCCAACAGGCCTTTTCTATCCCCACCCGGTATTTTCAATACAAAAATCCTTTAATCTTTTCTCGTACCGCCGTTTACATTGCCACTTGGAATTGTGTGTGTAGGAACGCTTTTTCTATCAATGTCTCTCTCTCTCTCTCTCTCTTTCTCTCTCTCTCGCTTTTCGAACTGCGTGCACAAAGAAGCACAAACTGACAAAGATATTTACTTTCATTATCGCCCGTACGGACGCGTCATAATCCAGTACGATTGCATATTTCTTTTTCGAAGGAATATTGGAATTTCGTTTCTTCGTTAGCAATTATATTCACCCGCAATAAATAAAGCGAACCCTCGGTTTGGGTGTGTAAATAACGCCGCCATCTTGTAATGCGGGTGATGCGCCCGGATAACCCGAAGCTACGAAAAAATTAATGGCCGACTATACGGACGGTAATAATAACCAAGAGATCCTTTTTTGTTCCTAACCTTGTCCTGTAAAACGAATATTAAACCCATCGTAGGTACGAAGAACAGTAAAAAAACTCATCGCGCAAACCGAATCATCGACGCGTCTTCTCGTTAAAATAGTTATTACAAAACTTATCTTTTACATGATTATTATTAACTATTTTCAACAATAATTTTAGTGTTTGATTTATATCGTACGAGACGGAAGCTGGCAAACCTTGACACGCAATCCAGGAGATAAAATTTCAATTGATTTTGTTTTCATTGTTATCCATTTTTATTTTGGGCATTGTTGAAAAATTGGGCTTTATTGGTTCAACATTTCTCTATATTATTGCTTCTACGAACAGGGTGGAGGAAACGATCAGGGTCTAGGTCTGGACAGTCACAGATTATTCTTTTTCCTTCAATCGGTTTAACGGCTGTTGACTGATGACTAATTATTCCATGCAAAAAAGATTTAATTCAACTTTCTTCGATTCATAAAAAAATTGGCACTGCCTTTTGCCATTGAAAATCATGTTTTAACTAAGAATTTGATTTTGATTGCACCTACAACACCGAAGCGTACCTGACGGTTGGACATTTTTACATCAGGCCTCGTTTTCATGACTGTAATCCTAATCTCAATCAACAAACTCATTGGATTGTTCAATTAGGAAATAATTGATCATTACCAATTAAGCATGTTTATACCAGGAACTTGTTTCAATAAAATTTGTTTCTCGCTTAAAATTTTCCTTTATGAGCGCAAACTGCACAAAATATTTATACGTCCATCTCTTCCGATATGCTTTCAAGGAAATCTCACATTCTTTGATTCTTCTTTCTAAACTTGTGGCTAAAACCAATGTGATACTCTTGGTGTAACTCGGCCTCAATGTTTTAACAAGACTGTCCGTTATCTGTCTACCATAAATGTTACTGAACCTTCCATCCCACAAAAATAGAGAATTTTGTAAAGGAGTGAACGAAGCTACGAGCATACCGCTGGAAGAGCTGTACGGAAGCCGAACAGAGTTGCAGTCAACGGCTGGTAAATCAAAGAACAAATTCTAAACTTTTAGGTCATATCGTACAATGTTTACTTAGCGAAGCTTCAAGCTAAAATGATTTATTACTATATTACCTACACAAAATTCGCATCAGTCATTTTTCAGCTCGAATGCACCGATAAGAAGAGATCGACAAAGAAATTACGATAAAATGTTATTTCAACGAAAACTTGTTAAATGTTAACATTTTTTTACGGTTAGGAACAAACATACGCTCTCTTATTCCAACGTAAACTTTAGTGACAATTCCCTCTTAGATTACACCCAGCTTTTGGGCACTCGTGAAGAAAAGACAAAATCGAAGATGACAGCTATTTGCACACTTGACGCACCAAAACTCTTGGGTCGAAACCTTTTGAAGCGTTTACAAAATGAATGGGAAAAGAACATAACCTCTACGGAGAAATTCTTTGTCCGCCATGTTTGTCTATTTTTTAGAAGCGTGTCGCGGCAATGTTTGATGCCTTCCGTCTCGTTAAAAAATCACTTGCACGGATAAAAAAGTATTAAATAAAATATAGTTGGTTTGGGTTTGTTTGGGTTGGGCGAAAAATTTGACAATTTTACGTCGACTAAGTCTTGATTAATAACAATTAAAAATGTGGTTTGAATAAGAAAACCGTTTTGTATTTTTCGAATAATAATAATAATGAGCCGAACGATTTTTCGTATAACGCATAGTCGCGATGGTCGAGGAGCCCGAACAATGAAAATGTAAAATTCAAGTAGCGGCGGCGCTACCTACACGTCCCCCAACCGATCATTATGGTTTTCAACTTTCGAATTGGCTCCGAAGCCATTCCGATAAACGCAAAAAGAAGAGCTTCGCGATATATGCTTTCGTTATGATCCGCCATTTTGGCCTCATTTTACTGGAGTACGACGACGACGAAGTGAAAGCGAAAAGCGAGAGAGGAGTTGGAAAAAAAGGAGGACGGTATTCCGAGAGAATTCATGAATCACGAAGCGTATTTCCATTCCCGTCACACTAGCTGCTGCGTCATTGGTGACGGGGATCGGTGACATTTTTTTTGTTTTTTTTTTTTATTCAGAGATCTCAATGATGCGTCGAACAGGGCGCGAACTATTATCTTGCTTTCGTACTTTTTTCACTAAATCAATAGGCTTGCAATCTTTTTTTTCTTGAATATCAAACCTTAAATTAATCGGTAAGATCCACTAAAACAGCGGACATCTCGCGACGTCCTCTTCTTCGTCGCACCGACCGCAAAAAGGTGAAACAAGGAAAACTCTCGCGGATTACGATGCACGACCGATCGTTCGCGTTTTATTTTTATTTTCACCCGTCGCCACCAGTCGTTTCGCCTCGACTCCGTTCTCGGCTCGAAAAACAGAAAAACGTACGATTTAACTGATTTCAAAGGGTTCTCTGTCGCGGATACGTCGAGTAACCGAGAGCGCTTCGATGACAGTTGGGGGAAACCAATTTTGTTACTCGACCTCGCGGCATATGTGTGTACGATGCGAACCTCGCGCGCGCATGCAATTGAACAAAGCGAAAACAAGAGGCGATGTTTGGCAAAGAGAAAGAGAGAGAGAGAAAGTCGACGATCGTTGCGACGCGGAAAGGGAAACGGTGTAATACCACAAACATCGGATAATTCTTGTTTTCAAGCTTCGAGTCGTCGTTTCGTGTCGAGAGGGCTCTCGGCTGGGGAATTTTAGCCAATCGGCAACGAGCAACCTTCCGGATCGTTACGAGCCATACAATTGTTTATCAAACTCACTTGTTAAATGTTGCAAAAGATAATAACTCGTATGGACGAAGAAAAATCATACAAACGTATTGAAATGACGAAATATATTATTTTTAAAGAAACAATCGTGTCGTCTCGTATTTTAAGTAGAAACGACCGAAGTTGTCCGAGAATAGACGGGAAAATATAGCGTCTGATTGGCTGAGCTGAGACGACAGAAAGCGCAGCGCGGGCGCATTGGGTGGCGGCACCAGCGGTGGTCGCACGGTTCGCCACGGCGTGGCGGTCGCATCGAACGGCATGGGGGGCGGGGGGGGGGGCAGGGGGGGGGAAAGGACGCGCTCAGCGGGGGTAGAGAGAGATGGAAGGAAAACGATGCTTCCCAATTCTTTGACGTTCACGTAGGCCAGCGCGTCTCTCCGTGACAAAGGCAAAAGCCCAGTCTAAGCGGACGGTCGTCTCGTGCGAGAGAGGAGAAAAGGGAGAGATCTCTACGAGTGTGCGAGCGTTGATAAACATTGAACACGATCCGCCGTGGCTTCAGCCAAAGGCAGTTTAATATCTATCGTGAATAGCGGGCGAGAAAAAAAAATAGTGGCAGCGGTTATTGGGTGGAGAATTGGTGGGATATTGACGGCGAAGCGATTAATTCCGCGGACGTCGAGAGAACGCTCGTACAGTTGGAAAGAAACGAGAATTAGGTGAGACGCAGAGTTTGCCAATTATATCATTCTGACGATTTTCAATACGCGTTGTTTACAAAATATCCCGCACCCGTTATCGTTTTTATCGTGAAGAAACTTGTCGAGTCTTTCGTATCTCAACAAGATACGTTACCAAGTAATCGCGGGATAAATGACCCGCGGATAAATTTCGAGAAATCATCGAGCTCGGGAAAGTCAGTCGTGCGAGTATTTCTCGAGCTGGACGGTCGTTTTCCCCCTCCTCCTTCGTTGTCCCGTTTTTCCCCGGGGGGTCGGAGTGTGTACGCTTCTTTTTTCTCTTCGTTTCGCGTCCGTACCGGATGCGAGCGGACAAGCGTGAGGGGATAATCCAGTTGGCGTAGCGAGGTAAAAAAAACAAGAGCGGAGCGGGTCGAAGTGGGGTTCGCGTCGAGAGCGGCTAGCGGAGTGGGGGTAAAAGGAGCTTCAGTTGCGTGCTTCGACTGGTGAAAGAAAAATAAAACACGACGCGGGCGGCCATCTTGTGATTCCAGCTGTACTAAAAAATATTTAAAAAAATAACTGCGTGTGAAGGTGACGAGTGGGAGCAGAATATCGAGTCTGCTTATTCTTTTGGATACACAATTTGCAAATCTCGCATTATTGCGAAGCAGTTCGTTCACGCTCGTAAAATCCACGTCTCGACAACACGGCCATCATTGCAAAGCCCAATCGTAGAAAGATCGCTGAGCGAGGAGTCTCGTTGAAGCTGAACGTCGACGAATGTGGCCAAACTTTTCATACGACAAATGCAACATCGGGATATCGACTACGGCGAGAAATAAAAATCTCACGAGATCCAGGTAGCAGCAGCATCAGCGGGCTCAACGCAATTATCCGGTAGCGTTGTTTCGCGTCTCGTTGCCCGAGCCCAACTCCAACCGTCTCGTTTATCGAGATTATTGCGCAGTTAGAACCGAGACCGCGACGCCATTCTCCGCTTTATCCAAGAGACGCGCCACCCTAAACAACCACGGGACTTTTGGAAAGTTGTCGGGTACGACGCAAACACGTAAGGACGAACCGTTTATTTTTCGCACCAATACATTTTTTCTCATCTCGCAAACAATAATATTATTGCATAGTTTCCAAAAAATCAATAAATATTTGCACGAGACTTCGATACCCAACTCCACGCGTTCGAGAACTTTCCTTTCGAATTTCATCTCTTTATAATTCACAAAATCCGAATATTAAAAAGATCAAGTATAACCTTTAAAATCACGAATAAGTGATTGATGTGATAAATTTTCGTAGAGCGGCACCGCCCTTCTCTAATTTTTCACACAAATATTCAATTATCTGCAAACACTCGTACAACGTAAGGAGAATAACAAAAGTTAATTCAAAGGCGCATTAAAAAAAGTTGATCGACGAGACGATATAAATCTAGATAGTTTGTTATCAACTAATTATTCAATCTAGGTAAAGGTTAATCCGGTCGATGTGGCATAGGTACCTCTAATCGGTTATCCATTGTGTCGTAAATGTGAAAAAACGAAAAATGCATACTGCAGTTTGTCTAAAATTGAAGACGTATAACAAGACGAGTAATTTTGTATTGGGGTATAATCGCAGAGAAGAGCCATCGCGAATACCGAAGGACCAAATCGGTATACCTGATAGAAGCTTCTCATCGTCGTAACCCGAGCATCGTAGACTTATCATCAAGTCGAGCAGCGAGCCGTAAGAGACTGGTAGCAGCGATGACGAATTCGGCGCCGAAGATGAGCGACAAGGTGGAGAGGCACGGTTCGCCGAATAACAGTGGCAAGCGGCAGAGCACCAACAGATCAGCAACGATAAAAACGACGACGTATTTCTCGAGTGCCTCGGGTGGTGGCAGGGCCAACACCAACAACAACAACAACAACAACAACAGTGTCAATGGTGGCGGGGGTGTCAACGCGAACGGACTCATCGGTAACATCGTCATTGTCGCCAACTCGACGAGAACTACAAACAGCCAATTAGCCTGCAGTTCGCCTTGCGTCGCAAGAAACACGCGCAATTCACCGTCGAGGAGCACAGATCAGAGTCCGCGAGGTAGCCCTACGGGTGGCTTTTATGCGGGTGCTAAGTTTTCGGAACCACCGTCACCGGCAAGCCTGCCAAAACCCCCGAGCCACTGGATGAGGCTGATGACCAGTTGCAAACAGTCAGAAACGTGTTGCAACATATCGAATCATCTAAAGATGATACTCAACGTCCAGGCTTCATAAAATCGTGCCCCTTCGTCCTCATCATTACCGTAGTAGCAGTACAAACTGCTACTCGTGTACAATAGTGTATCGTCGAATGGTGTGGCGGGCCGCGCTCGATACCGAACAATCGATCAAAACCAAAAGCTGCGGCAGGCAACTGTACCCGGGCAATGCGAAGAAGTCCCCTTTTCAACGGACGGAATCAGGTACGACAAGATCGTCTAGTGAATAGCTACGACGGGATTGCAACTTGTGGTATATTGGTCATTTTAAGTTATCTTTTTCGATATAAAGTAACTCCCTCGATCCAACGAGAATGAAACAAAAGTGTGCAACGGAAAGAACAGAAAAACCGAGAAAATTCATAAAAACGCGCGTCCCCCTTTTTACGTGTGCAAAGTGCCGTGACGACGCGTGTGTGAACGCGCATGCGCTTTCTTCACTCGTGACGAAACGAACAACGCGATTCTTTTTCTTTCATTTTTTTCGTGACGAATCTAACGCGCCAGATTTTTCCACGCGTTTACGATGCGAAGTGAAGCCATCGTTCGATTTTCCAAAAAAAAAAAAAAAAATCCCTCCGGCCCTCGTCTTTCGATCCCGATTGCGCAATGCCTCTTCCCCTTCCCTTCCCCTCTCAATCCTCATCCCCTCACCGCCACTCCACTCTCAAACCAAACATCCTCGAGAACGCGTCACGAGTAGAGGGGGAAAAAAAGTCAACGATAAGCTCGGCGAACTCGGTGAAAAGTTTCCAGTGGCAACAATGAGATTTCGTCGAGGTTCCATCGAACAAAAACAAACAAACTAAACGAACGCGCCAACTCGATGATCTCGACCGATTGCAATTTCCTTGTTATTTTCCAATCTTTTTTCTTCTTTATCTCTTTGTTTTCTTCTTTTTCGCTACACGAAACAATCCTATCGTGCGTCGTGTATAAAGTTGTAAACATATGTAATTTTAGATTATCCGTATTACTAACGTATGATAGTAATAATACTAATAATAATGATAATAATAATAATACCAATAATAAGTAATATTATTGTTATTATTATTATTTATGAGGCAAAAAACAAAACGCGTGCGGAACACATCGTAAAGACACGAGTTTGAGGTTATACTCGTGTACGTAAACGAAAGCCCACCCTCTCCCCCTCCTTCCCGAAACACCCGCGTTACACACAACACAAAGCTTTTTCGAATAGATCAGGTAGAGAGGCGAATTTTTCGTACCGTCCAAACAAACAAAAAAAACTCGATGGTGTTTTCGTCAATAATTGAGAATTCGCGTGAAACACGATCCGTTGCGGAATCGTTACCGATCGAGATTCTTCTTTTCTTATCGGTGCGACGAACAAGCGAAACGAACGAAAGAGGTTAGGTCGATCGAAGTGGCGCTCGGGGGACATCTTTTTTTTATCTCGGTATTTTTGAACGCTGGTGTTGATGAAACCATCATTTTCGTTTTCCGTTAATGCTCTCTTCTTTTTCGTTCACAATCGCGCATTTTCCATTTTTCGTTCGTTTCCTTCCTCTCGACCATACAATCGCCCCTCTCCCCGCTCAGATTTTTGTCTTTTTCTTTCGTTCGCAAAATTTGCGAAATACCGTACTTTGAGGCCTATGAGAATCGTCACTGGAGAGCATCGAAACTGAAAAGCGAAAAAAATATACGACCGATATTGTAGAATCGACGAACGAAATTCAAATACCTACCGAGAGTTTCGCGAAGTTTGAAAGTCACAATTTTATTTTATATTATTTCATTATTTTTGTTTCTTTTTTCGAGGTTAGAATTTTTTGAGGCTAGAACGAAGCGCTCATCGACGAGACTCTTCGTTAGTTCTGATTCTCCACCAACCGGAAACGCGTTAAATTCGCCTTTTTTTTGTTAAACGTCGCCGTGAAGGGGCAGCGGAAGAGGGCGTAGTCTTTCGAAATCCCCAATCGATATCAAAAAGCCGTTTCTTTTTTTTCTTTCGTCCTTGATTTCTATCTCTTTTAAATTTATCTTTGAAAGGGGAAAGGGCTTTTTTGTTTGTTTTTCCATTCGTCTATTTTTACCAACAAAACTCGACTTATCGTCTCTGGGGGATTTTTTTTTCTTCGTAAAACTTCGACTTCGGGAAAAAACCCATCGCTGTGATAATCCATCGAATTTTCACGGTTATTCGATAATCGATGATTTTCGGAATCGACCTCGACGAACAAACGTTTATTCGTCCGCGGCTGACGATCTTTTCCGTTTTTTGGTTTTTTGGTTCTTTTTTTTTTCTTTTGTATTCAACTAATACGCGATAAACGTCAAACGCGTAGATTCTCTTTTCTTCCCGCTTTTTGTTTCCCTCTTTCCGCTTTTTTTTACGCTTGAACCGACGATCGGATCTTTTCGATTTCTGTCTCGCTCTCGAATGCGTTTCTTCCCTTTATACCTTTTCCAACCCGCTCTACGTTCGAAAAACCAAGAATAATGATTTTAAATAACTCGCGAAGAATATTCGAATTTCCGAGTGGAATTTCGGTTTTCAAAGTCACGCTCTGACGCTTCCGTTGTTTTTTCGTTAGTCTCGTTAACGTTTGCGTTTTTCCTTTTCTTTCATTTTGTTTGTCTTCCTTTTTTCAATTCGTTTTTCTTCTTTTTTACTTCTAGTTTTTTTTTTATTTTTCGTTTTGATTTTTTTTTCGCGTCAATCGAATCGAACGAAAGCGAAATTTATGATTTGTTGTTCTTCCTCTTTTTTTTACTTGTCGTCGCGGGGAATTTTTTTTTTCTTCTACTCGATGGAAAACTTGAAAATTCATGCAGGTCTAATTCGTTCGTTCTTTTTTTTTTTTTTTTGGTTCGTGCATTATTCCACTCTTATTTTTAATTCCTCCCTCCATCCTTTTCACTCTCTGTTCGCATCTCTAAATTCTTCGCGAGTAAAAATCCCAGACCAAAAAAAAAAAGTACGAAAATCTTGAGTCCAATGTGGGTGTCGAAAGCAAGCTTTTCCTTTTTTTTTTTTTCACGTAACACTAACCGAGCAATATGGCGCCGCGAAGTAGAATTTTCGAGACTGAAAAATCGAAAGAGAATACATTTTTTCTTGAGATACGAATAATTCGAAGGGAAAGAAAAATAAGAGAAGACGAAAAAAAAAAACAAAAGAAAAAACGGAGCCACGGCTCGTCGCAATATTTATCAGTCCTCGATGAAAGTATTTTTTGTGTATATATATATATATATAATATATATGTATATATATTTATGATATATATATTATGATATTATATATTAAAAATCGAAACGTCCTTTTCGTTCTTTAATCGAGAAACGGCCGCGAATTTGCGCCGACCAAATTCAAACGAAAATCAAAACTTGATTGGCGCCCGAAGGAGGGAGTGGGGTTAAAAAATGGCCATTATTATTATTATTATTATTATTATTATTATTATTATTATTATTATTATTATTACGATTACGATTATTCTTATAGGTACGCTATTAATTTTAACTCCGTGGATAACTTATCGACGTTTACGCGCGCGCATGCGTACCGATATACGATGTGAAGAAAATCGAGGTTAGGTTAGAGAAACTCAACTACAAAAGCCCTTGACAAACGAAGACAAAATTTGAAACTTTTATAATTCCTAATTTCGTAATTCGTAATTATCGATTCGTTCCAAAGTTGCTTCGACTTCGCGTGCAATGAAACAAAAAACCTGAAGAAAGAAAAAGAGAGTTTCCTTCGCTTCGCCTCAGACGCGTGCGCGTTAAAAAAATTTCAAATATATCAAATAAAATTTAAAAATATATCAGCTTTTCAAAAAAATAAACAAAACTTCATCGAACCATTTTTCAATTTCTGTTTTTTGAATTTTTCACTTTGGAATTGCCAGTTTTCGAGATCTGTCCGATGATTCGTAAAATCGATTTAAAAAATTCGTTTTTCACTGAAATTTACATCAAGAGAAAAATCAGGTCCCTCGTTTATCAACCGTTTATCAACATTTTACGAAGCCCTACCAAACTAAAAAAGAAAACCAACAAAAATCAACACCCTTCTCAATTTTGAGTTTCTTTTTCGTCCGAATTTCTTTTTTTTCCCTTTGCAAATATTTCTTTTTTATTTCCCTGTATTTTTTTTTTCGATCGTCGCATCCACGAGTCGCGGGTAGGGGGGTGGAGAGATTTTCCAGATTCGAGACGCGATCGAGAATTTTGGATCGAAAATTCGTATCGAAGGAGAAAAAAAAAGAAAATTAACGACGAGCTAAAAAATTGAAGGGGGGATGGGATGGGATAGGATGGGATGGTTTTTACGATCGACCGGCATCAAATGTGATATTGTAACGTACAAACAACAACATTTAAAACAAAAACGAAAAAAAAAGAAAAAAAACGTAAAAAAAAAGGAAGAATGAAACACGTCGTTTTCACGTTTGGCTCCTCGACGATAACGGTGAATGTGAATAAAATAATAATGTTAGTAATAATTAATATAAATATATTGAATATCGCTGTTAGTAATGATATAATAATAATTGATGAGTCGTGGTGATAAAGACCGACGCGCGAAGGTAGGAGAGGGAGAAGAGAATTTTTTCCGTTAACACGAGCGAGTCTTTCCGTCCTACTGCCATATCTTTCGCGAGGAACGGAACTTTCATGGACGAACGGGAATCTCATCAGCGTTTGGGGCTAGAAAAATCGCGAAAACGCGCGAACGAACGAAAAAAAAACGAAAATCTTTCACCCCCCTTCCCCATCGAGAAACTGAAACGGAAATACGATTTTTCTTATTTAAAAAAGAAAAATCCGAAAACAAATCTAAAATTTTTTGATTCCCGAAAATCCCGATAAACCGTCGCCCGTTCATTTTCATTGTTGTTTTGTTGTTGTTTCTTTTTTATTATTTTTTTTTTTTTCGTTGATCCCTCGTCTATTTTTCCCGAATCGACGCTTCCGGATTTTCGTTTCACTCGCTAATACGAGAAACGAAGAAATTGTTTGCGAATACCCTTTTTTTTTCTTTCTTTCATTTTTTGCTTTTTTTTCTTTTTTTTCTTTTTTAATCCGTCAAAAAAATCGGCAACGACGTCATATCCGGTTTGGATATTCGACGTTTGATCTCTGTGTTCGACGTATTTTACTTTCGATCGTTTCTTTTACGAAGAATCGTCTTTTACCGGAGCGCGGAGCGAAGGGAATACCATTTTAAAAATGGCGCATCTTCAATTTGAAAACAAAAAAAAAAAACACCAAAAGAAAAAGAAAAGCAAACCAAAAATCAATACTTCGTCAAAGTATTACGTTCGATAATGATCGATCCAACGATCGAATAAACGATCGTTATCCGTTAATTAAGATCGCGACGATATTTAATCATTTTAAAGATTGACTTTCGAACCCGAGTGTCCACCGATCCGCCTCCGATCTTTTTTTTTGTATTTTTTTTTTCTTTGCTTGTTCTTCGTTTTATAATTTCCCGAATTTTTCTTTTTCATCTCTTCCATCGATGGGCAACGAATGGAAAAGCCCGTACGAAAAAAAAAAAAAACACCATCGAGATCGCGCTGTAGTTCGAAAAATTCGAGTCTCGAAAGTGCTCACCGAAGACATCGACATATTTTCAACGTGTCTCGGCGAGCTTCCGATTTTTTTCCTCTTCACTCCTCCCCACCCTCAATCTCGATCCTTCATCCCTTTTTCTCAACATCCGCCATTTTACACCCGTGACACTCGCGAAACACGATATAATACACGAAACGCAAAAAACACGAAAATCGTAGAGCGAAAAAGCGCGGCAAATTAAATATAGCTTTAAGGAACACGAACGAGAGCCGGAATGAGAAAAAAAAGAACGATGAAAAAAGAAGATAAATCGATGCAACGTTCGACCAGCCTTACAAAATGGCGGAAATTGGCGTTGATCGTTTCGAAAGCTAACGAAATTTTAAACGAGGAAAGGAAATCGATGAAAACTGAAAAAAGAGAAATGAAATACAACAACGATTAAAATATACGAGAAAGGACAAGTGTTTCGAAACGTTGATACGCTCGTCGAATGCACTTTTCACTTTTCGCACCGACGTGAAATAAAAAAAAAAACTCAAAACTCGGAAAAAAAAATTCGAAAAAACCCGTTGGGAGATTTTTCGATTTTTTTTTTTTTTTTTGCGAAATAGATCGAGATTCGATCTCGATAAAGTTTCTTAAATCACGTCTCGACGAAACTCCAATGAAACGTTTGTCATTTCTCGATTATTCGCCTCGTTATCTTGAACTCTTTATTTTTTCCTTTCGATATACGTTGTATCGACGTTCGTTATTTCTTTTTTCAAATTTTCTTTTCTCTTTCCGTTCACGGGAGGTTCACCAAACTTTAAGATATATGTACATAGGTTTAAAAACAAAGGGGGTTAATTCCGAGAGAGAGAGAGAGAGAGAGAGAGAGAGAGAGGAAGAAAAGAAGATTATAATTTGACCACCGTGCTGTGTGTCGTTGCTTCCTGCTGTGCGAAGCGGCAGACTGTACTGACTAGATTTTAGCTATTGAAAGAAAAAAAAAACAAACAAAAAGAAAGAAACAAAACGAAGTTTATCGTGCCGGGGAACAAAAATACGAAAAAAACAAAAAACACGATATCGCGATGT
>JAPYZI010004001.1:0-15361 GCA_030523105.1 Ophioninae sp. A BG-2022a | reverse complement strand
TTTTTGGCAGAATTTCAAAGTGGGACCATCGATTTTTGCAAATTTTTCCATACATACCCCTTTGCGTTTTTTTTAGCGATTTTTCAAGTGGATTTTCCGAGAAAACTATGCGAGATGTCGATACGAATCCAACGCTATTATCTAAGTTAGGCAAAAAGCTTTTCCAAACCCCCCAAATGAATGTTCATTGCATAAAAGAAGCTCACTCTACGACCTTTTGAAATTTCGCGATTTTCACGATTCCGGAAAACTGGCCGGAGGAAGTCGAAAAATTTTTTTTTCCGTTTTTAACCTCTTAAAAGGCTCTATTTAATCGGAAATTTTCTGCTGATTACGAATATGTCCGAGTTTTTGCCGAAAGTGCAAAATTAGGGTGGAAAAATGCAAAAAACTTGTCTAGTATATTTTTTTTGACATTTTTCCCTGTTGCAGCTTACGGTAGCTATCCGGCAAAGGGTTAAGAACGTTTGGGAATTTCCCGTTTTTGAAAAAAATCGATATTTAAATATCGGCTGATATTTTTCCATTGCTACTTTTGGGCGAAACCTGTTTGCGCCATCAATGATACAACAGGCAGTTATCGTTAATACTAATGTTATAAAAGGTGAGAACTATTATTAGATACGATAACTACACGGAATTATGATCGATATTATTAGTTTTACCTTCAATAGGGTGAGGATTTTTTTAGACAGATCGTAATCGAAATTTTGATATTTACTGTCCGACATGTCATATATGAAGACCAATCCGTGTCTCTGGGTCTCGACACTCTCGAGGGCTGCATCCAACTGATAGACGACTCCCTGTGGGAAAGGCCGACAACTATCGATGAGTAACGCACGGTTGTCTATTTATTACTTTTAGGTTATACGTCGATCGTCAGCCGAGCAGTTTCGGGAGTTAAATAAATTAGCGTACGAACCTGCAGGGTTGTTTGATGCGTTGTGTTCTGTGGCAGGTGTAAGTGGGCTGTGAAAATAGCAATGGCGGCGCCTGTTGCGTCTCGCGAAGGCTGCAAACACGCACGGGCACCCTTTTAAATTCAGTGATCATTCATACCGGCGAAACTAGAGTATAGGAGTCCGAACGCTTCAAACAAGTGCTTTTAGGTTATTTCTTTGATTTTAAGGTAATTCGTTTAATTGAAATGACAGTTTTATAAAATTGTGCAATTATTACAGCTGATAACGTAGAGTTTAACGAAAAGGGATTCGTGAAGAGTTTCTCCCTTAAAAAAAAACGGAGACAAAGCATGTATGTACTTATGATTGTGGTTGGGGATGTGAAACCGTTTGTTTGGGTTTGCTACGTTTTGTTTCCATTATTAAAGGGATACGTCCGAGTTTGGGCTCCTGTACCTTAGTATCTACGATTGAACCCAGCAAGGCTCATAAATCGCGGTCACCGGAAGTCCACGTTTCAAATATTGATAACCATTGATAACCATTGATACCGGGATAAAAGACGCTGCTGTACTTGAGTAGAGCATACCAAAACCGTAAATTTGCCGGTTCGGAGCTCGCTGAGAAGTGGCTCCTGAGTTGGATAAAGAAGGGCGAGTCCCTCGCGTCTCCGGGTTGCCTCGTGCTGTTCGTAGAGAGCTAGGGCCCTTGAGACCTCGAATTTTCTCGCTGTCAAAAACTTGACGGCTGTTCCCCAAGACACTGGCCCGGCTCTCCTTCCGGCTCGACACTTATTCACTGCCTCTATGAATTCCTTGGTTGCCTGGACGTAACATCGTGGTAAGAGGGAGGGTTGAAGAACAAAAAGACGTTCAAGCGGTGATGTTCGATTCGCTGGCCCATTAGTGCACACGCGTAATATCCAATTATAACTGACTGATTTTTTAAACGTTGTCTGCTGGAAATTACAGGGGTCGAACCGTGGCTCAAACGTTACTGTAAGAGCGTGTACAACGCTGTAACGGAATTTTGCACGCATGCGAGAGCAATCAGTCGGGCGGGCTTTAAATAGTTTAAACGCCGGTAATCCGGTGCTGGCTCATCGCCTCCGAGTCATATATCGGGTGTCCTCAAAGTCGCCTCGGGATATTCGAGGGATAGGTCGGTTATAAAATTCTCGAGAGAAAAGTTCTTTCCTGTTTTTTTTATCGGATGCACCGTTACCGAGATAACGCTCAACAAGTGATTCGACCAATCGAACGCGCCCGGGGTTTCACTAAGCGTAAGCGGGGGGATGGAATGGGCGGGGAGCGCTGTGTCCCATTCCGCGCCCGCTACTCCCACCCTTCGCGTTTTCTCATCGGATTCGTTTACGATGTTTGACTGGATAACGGAGCAACGGCGAATCGGAGAGAAAAATGGTTAAGGACTTTTCTTTTCGTAAATTGACGATCTATTCACCCGCGAAGTATCCGATCGATATTTTTCGGTCACCCCGTAAGCGACGACAAAAATTACGTTGATGAAAATTCAAACGGAATTCACTTATCGCGTCGAGGCGAGAAACGAAAAATAAATGAAAAATAAAAAACGAGAATTTGAGAGCGTACAAATAACGTGGCTTCGAAGTTTGCATTGTCGGGATCCAACGAGAATAGTTTTTATTTAATTTCACAAATTTTCTTTAGTGGATTCGAGCTACGAAAATGGTCGAAATATTTTCTAGTTTTCAAAAAATCGTTCGAACGATGCTAAATCCATTTAATCGAGATTTATATTTCAAGAGCACGTGGTTCATAATAACCTTTCAAAAAATTTGCCAATTTTCACAATCGTTTTTTCATCGTCTCGGAGCAGAGGAAAATCATAAATTTTCGATTCTCGGGATCGAACGGAGGATAGACTCTTCTGTAACGAATTTTGAATGAGAAAAGAAACAATCGACGATTCTGTGTTTGCCCCGTGGTACGGAGAGACGTAATATATACTTATGTACACGCGCGCGCCTATTATACCAACATTACTTCCGGTCTCCGTCTCTCTTCCCACCCAACGTTGTATTTCCGGTACCCCACCCCTTTAGGAAGAGACGGCAGTAAACGCGAGATTCCGGTGACGCCGCGCACATACACGACCGAGAGACAGTGATGAAGAAGAGACAATGGGAGAGGGAAGAATAAGGAAAAACGGATTTCTATTTACGATGTGTCTTTATTTGTAAACGCGTGCGCGCGCACTTCCAAGTATAACGGTACCGGAGTGGGGGAGAGATCGTTATTCAATCGATTTCGATCTTCATTTAAACCCTTCTCTTCATCTAGTTATTTAAAGCTTATTCTTACTCGGAATATTTTTAGGTTATTCGTGTGTGAACGTTTTATTGATTTTTTTGCGCGTTTTTGTCTGGCAAGTGTATAAAATTTCATCAAAATTATTATTCATTATTATTATTATTCTCATTGTTGCAGCCACGATTATTATTATGATTATTATTGTTATTGCAAACTTTTGTACTAATACTGATATTACTTTTTTTTAATTATATTTATTATTTTAACATTTTTGTTATTAATATCATTATTATATAACATTATTAGTTGCTGTTATAACGCAAAGAATGCTATTATTATTATTATTATTATCAGTATCATCATCTTAATTATCGCGATGACTATTAATGCTGCTTTCTATCGTTATTATCGCAGCATATCCATCTATCATTATTTTTATTACGTTCCAGCGGAAAATTTCACGCACGTTTGAGGCTCGATAGAAATAAACGAAGAAAATAAAACGCACGAGTAAGGCATGGGGAATGAAATTCAGGAATCTCGTGTCGTTTCATCTGTTTGGTATTGTTTCCGTGGTGAAGGATGTAAAATGTAGGAAGGAAAGTTCTAAGAATTCTTCAAGAAAGCAATATTTGACATTGAGAATTTTAACGGCATTTTATTGTCCGTCGGAATATCACGAATGTTATCAATTTGACGGATAATTGTCAAATGCATTTTCAAGTAGCGTATTAATGATTTTTTTTTTTTTGCAGAAATTTATCGAGACGAACTTGTTGCCTTCCCCGAGCGCGATCGTTCGTAGAATTTCTCGGAATGAAAATTACGTGTGGCGAGTGACGTAGAAAGTCGACAGGATGGAAGAGAGATAGATCGTCATCGATCGAAAAGTCTTAGAACTATGAACGCACGGGAGGGAAACGAAAACAACGAAGATTCTTGGAAAATGATGAAAAAAGAATGAAGAATAATAAACGACGTCGTTCGCGCGACGCGGGAGTGCTAGAGGCGCGACTCGACTTCGAAAGGACACCGTTTATCGCTCGAGATATTCTAAACCAGCGGGATCGTATTTTGTGTGTTTTTTTATTATTTTTGAATCGATAGCTGTCAGTCGAAACAATCGACGATCACTTACTTGCTCCTGCTCGGCGCTCAATGCCGCCGCCATCTTGGATCGACGCAAAACAGAACACTGGCGTGCTCTCTCTCGCTCTCTCTCTCTCTCTCTTTCTCTATCGAGCGCGCACGCTTGATGGATTACCAGCACTCGCGCGACTTTCCGCCTCGTTATGATACGCGCGATCTAATTGTTGATAAACATTTTAGGCAAATAAAAAAGAGAAACAAATTTCACGAACACTCAACGCGTGCACCCGGAATGGCACGCAACACACGCACCCACACACACACAAAACACGCGCGCGCTGACGCGCGTACGAGTCGGCACGCCAGTCACTCGCGATCAAAATTCCGTGTGTCATTCGCTAATGAACTTCACGGGGAGGAAGATCGGATACGAGAGTCATGGCGGTGTGCTGCAGCACGCTCTTCTCCCTCGTACTCTACGAGCACAACACACTTGTTCGAGCGTTCGATCCGCTTTCCGCGAACTACACGCACCGCTGCGGCCCGACTAGAAGGGACGCGCGAACCTCGTGCCTGACGCCACCGCTGGTGTCATCTCGTCGCGTTCAGGTACAACTCTACGCGCACGGCTGCTCGCTGATACCTTCGATGGTAAGATCTAGACGGGATAGTAGATAAACCCGGATTTCCTAAACGCTCTTCAGAATGTCAGTAAATTTGACCGGACAATGACAAGTTTGTAAAGAAACGGCTGTATTCTTATCTAATTTCTTAAATCAATCTCGCGTACCTTGTTTGGATATCAGTACTCACGTATTCGTGCCAATTTTGCCCTGCCGTCACCAATTGAGACTACGTCGAGTCGAGACAAGGCTGCGTCAAAGTTTCGATTCAGGTGAGGCCATTTTTTTAAAGCTTCGAAAAATTGCGATCGCTCATTATTCAATTATTAGCAATCAAATTGTCACTTTGAAAAACAAAGGTTAACATAATAGAGATACCTACTACCATTAAACAACATTGGGAATTGTGCAATGATCGTCATCTGAAATGTTAGAGAGTTTCAGATACATACTGTATTACACCTTGCCGTTATTCTCACTTATACGTCACGGTTGACGTATCCCTTCAAAAACGTATAACTGAAGTTTTACTGTATTATTATTCAGTAATTTCATTAAATGTTATTATTAGATGTTATTAAAAAGGGTCATTGAATCCTTGATAATAAACAATCATCTCCTGCGTTTTTTATTTACCGTCGATAATTGTTCGGATCTGTTCTCGGTCGATAAGATTCCTTCTTTTGATCTACAATACCGACTGATGGTAGGACCTGCTTATTCCCTCGACCAATAAGTTCCGTCACCCACCGGGCGCGGCGTTTCTCCGCGCGTAATATATCAAACGCATCCGTCAACATAACCTCGCGAACATAACTTGTTCGCAAGAGTAATCGTGCAGTGTTTTCGTTCGAGTGATCAATGCGTAGGAAAAAAGAGTTTCGAAATGCCGGCCAAGCAGTTTTTCGATCTCGACATCAACAAGCTCTTCGAGGAGCATGGCGTGAAGGAAATCGAGCAGATACAAAAGACGATACAGCATGAGAGTGACAGGAAAAAAATTGAACTCCGGACGCTTGTCGGGTAAGTCTAACATACGTGGGATAATATTGGTCAGGAGTAAACTTGGCCAAAACGCACGACAGAAAAAAAAAAATAACGAAAGGATAATATTCGAACAGGGAGCGTTATCGCGATTTAATTCAGGCTGCCGATACGATTGCGGAAATGAGGGAAACATCGAAAAACGTGATCGCGCGAATCACGGACATCGAAGCGATTTTCCGCGATTTGCAGCAGAAATATTTGATCGGCTTCAAAATCGAACCGTCCGAAGCTTCCGGTGTCGGGTGAGAATATCTTAATTCCCGAAAAAAAACAAAAAATCAGCATTTCGATGCGTATCGGTTACTTACCAAGCGAGTCTTACAGATCGTTTAATATTTATCTAAAAATATTTTTAAATATTAGCGAAGACTCGAGAAACGCGTCCGATTCCGTGGTCATGCAAATAAAAATCTTGATGGACGTGCCGGAGCACATATGGTCTGCGATAGACAGCAGGGATCTTCTCCTTGCCTCCCAATTATTCATACTCGCACAGCACGTCAACTACAGCCTAACGTTCGAAATTGGCAAATCGACGCTTGCAGACGAGTATCCCATTGTAGCCAAACAGTGGAGCGTCGTCTGTCACTTCAAGAGCGTCATTGTCGACGAGTGTAATCGAGCGCTTCAGTCTTTGGACTTGTCGCCAGAGGTGAGCGCGTTTTCTCCTGCTTTATCTTTTCCTTTCGCGCACCTTCGAGCCAGGCTTGTTTATTGATAACAAGAAACGTTCGTCAGGTCGCTGCTAATTGTTTGGCAGCTTTGTTCCTTTTGGACGGAACAGCGTCCAACGATTTGCTTGTGAAATTGATAAATCTACGGTGTAGCGCGATCGAGTCGGTAATCAAGGATGAGAATCCTCGCAGCGTTCGTCACAGGATAAAGCTGAGCGTGAAATTGTTGAACAACACGGTAGTTCTTGTCCATTCCTGCTTTATAAGTGAGTTTTCCTAACAAAAGGAGAGGGGGGATTTGTTTCTTGTTTCTTCAAATCGCTCGCTACATTTCCCTGTTTCCTCTGGCAGAGACGAGCGATTGCAATCGTGGTTTGGTGGCTGATTACGCTAAGAAATTGCGCGCTCGTCGCGCCTCGGACGTACTTTACGATCTCGATCTCGACAACGATCTCCTGGAGAGATTCTTGCCCCGTGTTACGAGAAATCATCGACCGTTCGAGAGCGAAGCGTTCGTCGAGTTGTCGCCAGGCAGTGGCGTTGCTGACATCCTGGACGATTGGCTCAGATGGATCGAGAGAATGACGACGAAAGACGTCGCCCGATTACTCAGCCTCGTTACGTCGATACGCGGCGTTTATAATATAAGGGAGGAATCGTTAAGCCTCGAGACTCCTGACGATTGGGCGACCATCGTAGACGAGACGTCAATAGGCGTGAAAAATTTTTGGTCCTCGTATTATCAACCCTTGCTCACGAAACGCGTGAAGGAAATTATCGCGGAGAAACTCTCAGAAACACTGGCTATCCTTAAGGCAGACCTGGCTGCTGTTTTCGCGAGAATAGGGAGCGAAAAGTGCGAATTTCCGGAACACGATCTTCGATGGTAAGTTTTTTTTCTTCACAATACATTTTCATTTGGATGTCGAGTAGCTAAAAAAGAATTATTTCCCTACTGGAGTTAAGATTATTTAAATAATCAAAATACACAATTAGAAAGTCTTTTATTATTTTTATAACAAAAATAATAAACGTAATAATAATAAAACATTTCCTGCACGGAGGTAACGACAATAACAATAATAGAAACGACAATGATATTATTAAAGACAAAACGATAGCAATACATCTGAACAATAACAATCATCATAAATGATTGATAACAATAAGTACCCCGATGATAAACTATTACCAGTATTATCACTAATAGTAACAAAATCAGGGCTGCAGGAAAGCTTATACAATACAGAGTAAAGTCTACCAAAATAAACAAAAAGTAATAATCTGCATGGAAGTATAAATAACAATAATAGCAATATTAATGAGAAGAGTGTCAATATCAACATTTATAACATTCAGCATTATTAATTAATGATCTAACATAATAATGATAATCAGACGAGCGTTGCGAACAATGTATCAATGATCATCATAACGGTAACAACAATCAGGAACAATTGTATCGCAGGTATGTTTGGAAGGACGCAATCTCAGACGTGCCACAAAAATTAGCAAAAATCGGGGATCCCCGGAGATCGTTGAATTCGAAGTCTCGAGGTTATTCGCCAAGTCTGGTAGAGCTGTGCGAGAGTTTCGACGAGCGGTTGAATTGCCTGTTGCGGGATCTCGAGCGTTATTTGTACGAGGCCGAGGGTAGCGGAAGTTACCTCCGTGACAATTTGTACTCATTGAACAGCCTCGGTTCGGTGTACGAAAAGTTTAACGACCGGAGTGAGATCCAGGAGAATCTCCAGGAGGCGAGTACGTCGATGTTCGAGGATCTCGCGAGTTTCATCGAGCTCAATTGGGTCAGGTCGTCCACGAAGCCATCAGGAAGCCTCGATGATGATCAGGCGCGACGAAAACGCGAAACGAATCTTATCTTTCTCGCCCGGTTTTATCAGGCGATCACGTCTTTGTGTCCTAACCTCAACAAGTGCTTCACACTGTCGCGAGTCTCAGGACTTCTCGCGAGCAACGTCAAATGGCAAACGATCTGCGATCGCGCCCGCGACGAGTCAACCAGACTTTGGTCCGCTTGGGCTGATTTGTATAAAATACGAGCACAAGACAAACGCCAGTCGATTTTGGACGAAGCGAGGAACGAACCTCGATGCCTCGCCGATCTCGTTTCCGAATGGGAACGCGTTCTCATCGAAGAGGAAGCCGAAGAGGGGAAATCCATCAAATCCGAAATACACGTACCCTATCAAGCATCCGTAAAACTACAAATATTCCTCGCCGCTGTCACTCGAGACCTCAACAAAGTTATTCCTCATACTATACCGAAGTACGCAATTTTATTTCTCTTGTTATTATGCAGAAGTGGCGCACCACCAAATTTAGAAAAACTTTTTTTTAGATTTAAGGCGTATTAGTTTGTTTATTGAATTAAAATTTTTTGGCTTTTATTTAATAAGAGAGGGGCAATGGTACTTGCGATTTTACATCAGTATTACATACTGAAATGCTTATTTCATAAATATCACCTCCTTCACCAATTTAGGCGCCAATATTTGCGGTGGCCTACTTTTGCATAATTACCCTTTTTTCTTATTCTTTTTTACTTTTGCAAAGAAACGATGGCTCGATGAAATAACGTTTACGCTACAGAAAAGTCATGAACGAACTGATCGATCACGTGGCCAACGAACTCCTCGAACATTACACGGAGACCGCGAGGAATTCACGAATCGGACAGAAACAAGCCTTTCAAATCTTGTTCGATGTCAAATACGTTACGCTGCTGATGGTGCCCCGAGAAAATAAAAAACTCACGGATCTCTCGATACAAGCTTGCAACGTCGTTCTCTCCAAAATCGATCCTTTCGATTCTGATGTCTTCTATCCCTTCATTCACGTCAACGTCAAGAAGAGCGTTCAACGATCTCTGGTAAATTTTCTTTAAAGTTTTACGTCAATTGGGACAAAAAAAATGAACGAATTTTTTTAATTTAAAAGTTTTTGACTTTCCTCAAAAATGGTTGGAGTTTTAATTTTTTACAGATAATTTTGACGCCTAATTATGTTGTCACAGATATTATTAATTACTATATCTAAATATTATTAAAAATTGAATAAATGGTAACGTTTTTCTATATTTTGGTTCCCAGCTGATCTTTGGTAATCTCGTGCCCCACATGGAACAACTGCACTCCGTGCTAGGTGCCCGGGGTGATTACGCTTCGAACGACGCTTCGAAAACGATGGCTGATCCACCTGGCGGCCTCGCGGTTTGCACCGGTGCTCCTTGGTTTCCACCCCTCGCTGTTACCGCTCCGGCTCGGAATTTGCCCCTCATGCCGACTTCGTTATTAGACAAAAGTCAGGTGAGTCTCATCTATGATCTTTCATTCGTTTCATCAATCAGGCGAATTTGCGCCAATCCTTTTCGAAAATCGTTTCGATTTTTCTTTACTTTTCGATTTTTTTGGCAATTCTGGTTTATTTTTTGGTAATTATTGGGAAAAATGATTCTTTGTTCTTTTTTTTTCAATTTTATTTCACGAAATTTGTTATTTTGTTTTTAATTCATCAAATTTCTAGGATCATTTTCGCTTTTTTTTTACATTTATCGCGATTTTTTTTAAATTATACGTTTTATTTATGTTTCTTTTCATGAAACTTGTACTTTTTTACTCAAGCTTCTAATTTCGAGATTGTTTCCTCCATTGGTTAGATTTTATTTTACATTTGAGATTATTTTTAGGATTCTAGATTTATTTTTCGCTTGTTGTAGGAAATTATTTTCTTTATTGGTTTTGAAGTCTATGAAATATGTTCTCTCCTTTCACATTTCTAGTTTCGATTTGTTTTTCTGTGATTTTTTCAAGCTATTATACCGATTTCGTGGTGACTATTAGGAATATATTCTTTTCGTTTGTATTCCATACATTTGTTCTTCTGTCTCGCACTTGGGTTCATGTAGATTTTCGATTTCTCCATTAATTCAGCTTGCTTTCATAATTGAAATTTTCTTTAATTCGGCAGTTATTTTTTCGAGTACGTTTGTTGTATTTCGCCCACGCTATTCGTTCGTTTCTTTGACTCCACGTCGCGTCTTCAGCCGTTGACATTCTCTTCAATTTTACAAATACCTCTAATTTTTATTTAATTCTTAGATCGGAGCTCGCCCTAGGTAAGCAGGTCGTAAACGTTTTGCTTGTCCCTTGAAAACAAAAAACCTGCTATATGAGTGTTTCATAAAAACATAAGTGGGTCTAGCAGCATGAGTATTTCGTAACCTCTTTTTTTTACACATCTAAACGAACCCCAGTTCTTCGGATTGTCTTTTTCCATTTTTGTTTTTCTTTCCGGTGCATGGTTTTTCTTCCGCCAAACCAAAATTTCGAGTATTCAAAGCGATGAACAAAAAATGTTAATTTTCACGTGTACATTTTGATTTTTGATTAAATTAGTTCCATTTGTCGTTTCGTTGGAATTCCATTTCCGTTAACAAATGATGGTGACGTTTTTTTCAAAGTGTCTTCTAATCGCACAAGATAAATGATTGAGAGAAGGTAATGGGCGGTGACTAAGAACTGTTCTGTAATCGATGTAGCGCAAGAAAACACCAGTGAAAGAAGTACCGAGGAGTGACTCAACCGGGTCGACGATTAAGTCTGGAGCTGCTGCTTTTTTCGGTGCGATGGGATCCGATTGGTTCAGCACCAGTTAATCAACCATCAGCAACATTTTTATTACATGTCTATACGTTGTAAATAAACACTCAAGTACCACAAGGACATACACGTGACGATTTATCGAAATTGACGACGGTGCATAACCTAAAAACTGTTAAGGTTCGAACGCTTCAGAAATTATGACGTACATGTTAAATTTTGTTGGCTGGACAGTGTATCGGACATAGAAACTAGAGTAAAAAGAGTGGACACAGCGTGTTTTAGCAGTAACAATGAAGTCAGACGTGTATAGAAGGATAATTCTTATTGGCTTGTACACAAGTATTCTGCGACTCAAACTGCCGGGTGGCGGCGTGACGAGCGGGCATCTGTTATGGAGGACGCTCACAGTTAGCTCTTCTACTTCGAGTAATAGACTTTTTAAAAATTGTTTCGTGGTCGTTTAGTAACGTTTGATAATCCATTGAGAACGTTCGAGAATATCCCGTTGTTTTTCAAATCGCGGTTTAAATATCGGCTCATAATTTTCTATTGCTACTTGTGCGCGAAGCTCTGATTAATAAGATTCTTCAACAGTATGGCGTTTTTGATGAAACATCACGAGATTTTGTCATTCTCCACTTTGAATACGCTTGAAATATCTCAGAATTTTTTTTCGATTGTTTTTTGTTCCCAAAACTCGTAGAATCGCCCAATGGAAAATATCGATGAAGATTCTTGTTTGTCAGATGTAGCGAGTTACAAGTTCCAGCACGTTTACTGGACAAGTGTTGTATCGAGAATCACAGTCTTTTTCGTGTTCGGCCGCCCTAACCTCGTCCTCCATGTTTTCGTTCGAGGAGGATGGCCTGCAAAGTGCGATCTTGATAGCCATGAGGATAAACAGTATTGGCCGGTTAGCGTTTAAATCGACCGGATAGTGAGGAGAACGTCAGTCGAGTGATCGAGCAAGGACGATTAGATCGAGGTGGACCGCGGCGGGCGGAGTGTGGCGACCGCCGAGTCGACCGCGGTGGCCGACGCCGCGTGGTGAATTCAATGCCGCACCGGCCGCGGTGTAAGTGAGGTTAGAACGCGCGACGCATAGCGCGGATTCCCTGTTATGCGCCGCGCGACCTAACCTCACTTCCCGCAGTACGGACGGCACATTGGGTGCAACGGACTGTACTCGTTTATTGGAATGAATCATTTCGACCCATTTGTTTGGGTTTCAGGACGAAAAATCAGGTAAAAAGTTCAAGTACTCACGTCAAAAGTATGTGCAGCAAATCACCTACGAGTCCATTATCGGAAATCGGTTTTTTCGCGGCGTCGCATATGGCGTGCATCAGGCAAATTTTTCCTGGATAGCCAGCCCTTAAAATTCAATTTCATAATCGTAAATACACGGATAAAAAAAACACTCGAAACATCCGAATTTTATACGTTTTACGTCATTCGTTAAAAAAGTAGCCTCGAAATAAACGATTTTTGGATTTTGACTCGGAAAGCCTTTATCGATTAAATTCATAAAACGTTTTACGCGATCAGCGATCCCAAAAATTCTTATCGTTACTAATCAGATTTTCGGAAAAGAAAACACAAAATCTCGTTACCTTTCCAATTTTTTCTCGAGTATATCGTAAGCGAGACGTCTGTCGAAACTTCTCCTACCGAAGTACTCGTACAGATCGCTCGAGTTTTTATCACCCGGTAGAGGATAGTTCGCCTCGAAGTAAAATGCCACCGAGACGGATTTGTTTGGAATGTCCAGCGGTATACTAACGGCGAAGAAAATCTTAACAAACATTTATAAACAATTAAAAATAATACTTCATAAAAAAAAAAATCGGATTCATCAAATTTAAATCGCGATAAATGAATTTTCAATAAATTCAACATACAAGAAAAAATGTTTTCATCGAAAATAAAGTAATTTTATAAAAATTTGAAAAAACTTGATCATTCGCGTTCAATGAATTATTATAGTCCTTAAAAGGTATGAAAATAATAAGAATTTAATTGGTTTTAAAAAATCAAAGTAAAAGAAATATCAGTTTCGCGTTAATGAAGGCATTATTGAAGTCCTTTGTTAATTATAAATCCGGCTTTTATCGATAACCGTGAGTAGTTAAATGGTCGAATCAAATTGGTTGTGTCGCGTAATTAGTCGATAGAGAATTATCGATCTGACGTATATACCCCCATACCGCTACCCTCGGGAAATACAATTGAGCGTATTTGCCGTGTAACCGCATAAGTGACGTTCTTCACTTTTGACCCGTCAACAACCGGACACATCGAGTACCACGATATAAGTGAGAAAAGCCAAAATTTCAATCCGACCAATTTCCTGAAACATGGGAATAACGTCAAATTAATTTTTATCGATATTATAATCCGTAAATAACGTAAAATTAATTTTTATATATTATAGTAAAGCTACGAATTAAATGATATATTAATTTATAGTTTCCTATCGCTATTAATAATTAATAGCGATAGTAAACTATAAATAGACATTAATTAATAATAATAATTAATTTGTTTGGCTGATTTAATACAGGCAATATTTTGCTTAATTCCTTGAAACTACCTGTCCCCTTTCTCCATTGCGAACCTTCCAGTCAATGTTACAATGAACGCTGTGCCAAGAAAGATATCGCACTCGCTTGAATAAAAATGCACTTCGAGCGGTACGTTATCACGTTCAAACCAATTTGCGTTAATGTTTTCTTTTTTTTTTTTCAATTTTTTCCATTCCCCCAATCCTACAGCCGACGTTTCTTAACGCTGCAAACTACCATTTTTATAATAAATAGAAAAAGGTGAAAACCATGTTGTTTGACAGAGTTAGACATTTGCCACGGCAGGATACGTGCCAATCAGCATGAATTAGCCACATTTGTCACGTCGTTAATGTTATTACTATTTCTGGAACGAAAATATGATTTTTATGGAAAACAAAACACAGCTATGGATAAATAATTCTGAAATATAGTTGAAAAATAATAATTATTGTCGTTGATAATAATAATAATAATAATAATATTAAAATAATAATGATAAATTAATAAAAATACAAACGAAGCAAACTAAATAATAAAAAAACGGTATTAATGAGAAAAATAACAATACCTGCAATGATGTTTATACAAAAATTGAAAATTAATAAATTATTGAATTTGTAAACATAATAATAATATCGGATGATTCATACAAAAATTGAAAATTAATAAATTATTGAATTTGCAATCATAATAATAATATGGGATGATTCGTTTATAATGCCAAAACAAATTAATCATATTAATAATAATCGTACTGATAATTAACACTAATAAATAACTAAAAAATAACAACAATAATCGTAGAAAAAAAGAAAAAAAAACAAAATTTTTTATTGATAATAATAACGATAAATAACGAATTAATAATGAGATCGTAATCATTATCATAAACTATAATAGTGATAAATATTTGTACAATTTCCCGAATCAAGCCTTCAATTATTATTTATTTTTAAAGGCAGCCATTCTACGTGAAATAAAATGTATGGCATTGTAATAACATTGTTCGAAAACATTTTAAGAGAGAAGAAATGGGACGGGAAAAAGCGCTAACAGCGCGCCTTTAAAAATTAATAATAATTCAGGGCTTGATCTAGGAATCATACGTACTGATACAAGTCGACTCAAAATTTGGCGACTGTGACGCCCCCAATCTCCGATTTCACGGATGACATTTTATTTTAGGACACCCTGTATAATTATACGAGCCAATTGGCCTCAACACTTTTACCATTATTTGCAAGTTTTTATTTATCATTTAAAACCTACAATGTTTGTAGTTTTTATTTTACAAAATAACGAGACTCGCGTGAAAAAAAAACGTCATTTCCGGGCTGAGCTTACCTTACCGGATATCACTTCAGGATTATTCGGTTATAATTTTTGTTCTTTTTTGTAATTTCTTTCATTTATCTCGACGCGTCCGTGTTTTTTTTTTTTCCCCGTTGCGCTTCTTCGTCGCAGTCTTGTGTATTTTTTGTCCGAGCGCGTGTAGAAAGCTACGAATTAAATCCGAGCGCGAAAAAATACCTAACGAAGG
>JAPYZI010004000.1:0-15381 GCA_030523105.1 Ophioninae sp. A BG-2022a | reverse complement strand
AAAAAAACAAAAAAAAAAAAAAAAAAAAAAAAAAAAAAACAAAAAAAAAACAAAAATAAAATATTTCAAAAAATGTGAAAAAACGAAGACGAAAAATAAGAAAACGAGAGGAGACGTATCGCGTCGAGGAAAAGCCGAGCGGGTCGACCGAGTTGAAGGAAGATACGGAGCGAAAAGAAAGAGAAGAAAAAAAAAAGAAAAAAAAAGAAAAAAAAAGAACACAAATACGAAAAACAAAAGCAGAAAAAACGAAAGAAAGCACAATGTAGCGCATCCACGGAGATTGAATAATAGCTATACGTGGATAAAGGGGGAACAGGTACGACGACGAGGGAGGAGAAGGGGTTGGGGGAAGGCAAAAGTGTGACCTGGAATGAGAAAGGGGCGGGAGGCGGGGGAGGGGGGAGGGAAAGAGAGGAGCGCGTTGGTGCTATGCGAGCTGATAGCACCTCGAGAAAACCGCGAACCGAGCCGTTTCAGCGAGTTCTCTCGTGTGTGCTGCCTCGTGAGAACCCGACTGGGATCACGCACCGGGAGAGTCCAACGCCCGCGCATATTAAGTATTCACGCACATACGCGAGTACGAGAGAGAAAGAGAAGAGGAAAGAGAGAAAGAGAGAGTGAAGGCACAGTTGGGAGCGAAGCGAAGAAGAGTCTCGATTGCGGAAACTTTTGCTCTCTCTCCCGGCGATCCTGACACTGACGAATGTCTCGCGAGGCCAACGTTGCAAAAAGGAAAAAAAAAAAAACGAAAAAAATGTAAAAAAAAAATGACGAAAAAAAAAAAAGATGATCGCGTAAAAAAAGAAAATCGTACGGCTAATGCGCGGAGCGCTGGTGGAATGTGAATTTTTGGGGGAAAAAGTGCATATGAGATTTTTTTTTTTTGGAGCACGGTTTTCGTTCGATCCACGAAAAAAGAGGAGAATCGAGAGAGAGAGAAAGAGGAGAGGGGGGTGTATTTGGGCGAGTCGAATGGATCGGAGACGAGGGGATGCGGAAAATTGGTTTATCGATCGGTGTGGCTGCACACCGGCTGAGACCCCTCGTAAATCACGGGGTTTTCGTACCCCGGGCTACGGCCAATCGAGAGGATTCACATCTGTTACCTCAGGGTGTTCACGTAATACCGTAAGGCATTATCATTGGTCTCTCAACGATCGAGACTCGTCGTTGCGACTTTTTTGCACTTTTTTTTAGGTTTTGGTTTTTTTTTTTGTGGGTTTTTTTTTTTTTTGTTTCCTCGTACGTCTCTCAATGGTCGTTCGAACGCACCTCCGATCGAGCGTTTCAACGTTTACGTGCATTCGTTCACGTACGAGTCACGCCTGCTGTCTGTCTCGCGTTCCCTTCTACGTGTCCTTGCGCCTTCTCTTTTCCTCTCTCTCTCTCTCTCTTTCTTTCTTTCTTTCTTTCTTTCTTTCTTTCTTTGTTTCTCTTTCTTTATTTCTCTCTCTCTCTCTCTCTCTCTCAGTCTACGACAACGTCCTCGCGTGGGATCAAAAAAGCACGAGTACCCGGAGCCAAGATAATTCGTTGCCAAGTCCATTATATCCAATTTCCAGACGCAGCCTGTCCCATCGATCGAACCTAATACGCAAACGAAGCGAGACGGTTGTTGCCAGAGTATCCCAACGTACAGAGATATTACGCGCAATTTCCAATCCAAACGAACTCAGAAACGTAACATCCTGGCGTTCGAAAAAAAAAAATAAAGCTCCCTGGGAAAATGGATCTCGGTGAACGTCGTACCCATCGTAACGCGTGTGCAAATCAATCCGAATTCATCACGATCTTTACTCGAGACTACTATTATCACTGTAACAGCCGACACCTCGTTTGCGATTTTCTCGAAACTGCGAAACGCCGTGATGCGAGGATTACTAAAATCACGTTCCGAACGAACCGTGAACACGCTTCCTATCGCTCCTCGATTAATTTAGCATTTTTGTTCGAACGTTCGTGATCGGTGGACAGAGATTTTTTGATTTTCGATTTTTATATATATATATATATTTTTTTTTTTAATATTTTGTGTCGTTGGGAAGCGAGCAATTATTCTACGAAACATTTTCGAAAATAATTATTTCGTCTTGCAAACATTTTTTTTTCTGACCAGTTTTCGGGTACGAGAAACATCGAAAAGTTTTTTTTTTTTTTAGTTTTTCGAAGTTTGTAATTCGTTCGATCTTTTTTCGTTCGTGATTTGACGATAAGTAGGCGAAAAGATTTTGTTGCTTTTTTAGTTTTTGTGTGTGTTTTTTTTTATCGTTGATATTCGAGCAATTATTTAACGAGGCATTTTTGAAAATAATTATTTCATGTTCTTCCAGAATTTTTTTCTGACCAGCTTTGAGCTACGAGAAACATCGAAAAGATTTTACCAAACTTTTTCGAGAATTGTAATTCGTTCGATCTTTCTTATTTGTTCGAGTTTTTACACGAGTGGGTAAAAAATTCTTTGCTTTTCCATTATTAAATATTTTATTTTAATGCTTGAAATATAATCATTTTACGAAGACATTTTCGCCAGAATTTATTCCGGCCGGTTTAAGCTACGAAAAAAAAAAAAAAATCGAAAAGCTTTTCGGAAATATTTCTCGTACTATGCAATTCGAATTAGCGAATGAATATTCCAAGACGATGATTAAATCGAAAGAAAAATGAAATTTTACATTGTTCGTAAACTTCGCAGAATCAAAAGCTTTGAAAATCGATATTTTGACTTTTGAATGACATTTGATAATGGAAGGTCACTCCTAAGCCTAAGAAATAACCCTAATACAATAATAATTATTCCACAGTAGTTTTCTCACGCCTACAAAAATCCTTTTTTTTTTATTCGGGCCTTCCTCAACCTTGCTCGAAACGACGAAAGAAAAAAAAGATAAACGAGTGATCGTTTCATCCACTATTTTCACCAGTTTCACCTGTCTGATTGACCATCAGAGATTCATCGCTGTAACTTTCGCAAACTTTTCGTTTCCCCCAAGATTCATCAATGTACGTTTCTTCAAAAGCTTTCTGACGGGACAAAACCGTCAGAAATGTCTGAAAGTTGCGACCGGTCTTTAGTCATCTTTCCTTTTTATCGTACGGTGGGTTCGCGTGGAAAGGAAGAGCTGGTTCGTTGCGCCTCGTTTCTCCAGCCTGATGCGGCAAAAGTACAAGTTGAACGCCGCGGGGATTGGGTACAAGTGCGCCAAGAAGGAAGATGGATAGACGAACAAAGTCAAATATATACATATATCCAATCGAATCCTACTATATCCAACAGTACTTGAAGTTTGATCGTATTTTACGTTTAACCTCAAAAATCCTAGCATCGAAATGATAAATTCAAAGAAAACTAACGGTACTTTCATTTTCACGACATTTATCAGTAGACCTTCGAGAATCGTAAAACCGAAAATAGAAATAAAAAAAAAAAGAATTTTCTTCGAATTATCGAGCTGAAATCTCAAGTCGTCAATTAAAAAAAAAATCATTCTCGATCTATCCGAACGAAGCGAATTTTAAGCTTGTTTTTGCTTTCTTGCAAAGCTCGAAAAAAAGCTCTACCCAGAAGCCTGGCGATCGTTTCCTGATCATATATCCATATATATATATCATATATTTTTCGTACGTTCGTTCGATATATATATATATATATATCCGATCGAACGAACGTACGAAAAATAAAAAACGAGAAAAAAAGGAGAAAGAACGTAGTAGCTAGGAACGACGAGACGTTGAAGAAAAAAAGAAGAAGGGTAACTCGCGGTAGTGATTTTACGGGGCGAGCAAATCTCTCCTCTTCTGGTGTACACATAGGGAGATGAAAAGAAGAGAAGAAGGTTTATGTACGAGAAGGAAGAATAAAGGCAGCGCGAGTAGTAGTAGTAGTAGTCGTGGTCGTCTCGTGTGGAATTAGCAAAGCCGGACGAGAAGGCATATACACGACAATATATTAGGGGTAATCTCATTCATAAATGCAACAGTTGCGCTACAACGATCGAGGTCCCTCGTGTAATGGCGCTCGCAAATCAGATCGCGGCCAGCCTCTCTCGAGCTCTTCCTCTCGACTTTGCTACCAAGATCGACCAACTTCCAACGTCCACCGACATTCAACATCCACCAACTTCCACCCCGATGTCCCTCGGTCGTCTCATTGCGCAGGCAAACTTCGTGGTGGCATTCAAGTACGCCCACGCGAGAAGAACCCACCTGGGCCCTCCTCTTTGGTGCGTTCTCTCTCCATCTCTCTCTCTCTCTCTCTCTCCCGATTATCAAAACTTTCGTACACATGGGATACTCGAGGAGATTTAACGAGGGTGCTGAAGCACACCCTCGGGGACCCTTCCAGTTCCACGGTACGTTTAACGTCAACGGTAACTCAAGAGAAACCAGACACGCATTAATCGAAGCGTACTTCAACGGGTATCGGTAAATCTCGCCGAATATCCAGATTTATTGGCTCGACCGGAAGCGAAATTGGCGATCCGCGATTCGTTTGGCTTTGTTTGGGTTTGTTTGGATTCATCCGTAATCTTCTTTGAAATACTTCAAAATACTTCAAAATACTTCAAAATACTTCAAAATACTTCAAAATACTTCAAAATACTTCGAAATAGTTCAAAATACTTCAAAATACTTCAAAATACTTTGAAATACCTCGAAATACTTTGAAATACTTCAAAATACTTCAAAATACTTTGAAATACCTCGGAATACTTTGAAATACTTCGAAATACTTCGAAATACTTCGAAATACCTCGAAATATTTCGAAATACTTGTAAATACTTCGAAATACTTCAAAATACTTCGAAATACTTCGAAATACTTCGAAATACCTCGAAATACTTCGAAATACTTCAAAATACTTTGAAATACTTTGACACTTCATTACTTCAATACTTCCAAATACTTCGCCCCGTTGACTTTTGAATGACTTTCATCAAGACCCTCATTATCCCTTTGACTTTTGAATGACTTTCATCAAGACTTTCATTATCCCTTCGACGTCTGAATGACTTTTACCATCTCTTTGACATTTGAATGACCTTCATAATTCTTTTGATTTCCGAATGACTTTCGATCATTCAAAGTCGCTGCCAGGATTAACGAATAAACCCAATAACTCCCTATCAGTCGTTCCAGTCTGTCCTTTCCAGCCCACGCTTAAATTTCTTCAGACGGATGAAAAATAAATCCCCGAAGTGACGAAATCCAAAAAAACAACGAAGAACCAAAAAAAGAAAACAAAAACGCAAAACAAGCATCTTCGCTCATCCGATTTGGACGAATCCACCCTCGTCGAGTTGGTCGACGAAAGCGAAGATAAGCCGGCATCCGAACGTCCGTCGCGATCCGATTCCATCGAGGATGGAAATAATCCTCGATATAGGATTCCGGTAGAGGAGTCAATTATGTTTGAGGGACTCGCCTTAGCCTTGGCCCTTTCTTCGACGTTCCTCTCTCTTTTTCTCTCGTCTGTTGGCCCGTCTCCGATACTTTTCGAACCCGGAGAGAGAGCGAGAGAGAGATAGCACAGGGCCAAGTTCAAGGAGAATAAGTTTCGCCTCGTTTTTTTTCGGCGATTTTTAAATTTTTTAAACTGTCTTTTATTTTTTATTTCAGTTCGGAGTCTCACGATGTGGAAACTGGTTACCGAAGCGTGTCTGGTCTCTCTTACGGAGTCCGAGGGGTAAGAGAATCGAAGGGGATTGAGGGAGAGAGAGTTACGTGGTCCTGGATAAAGGATTCCATGAAGAAGACCCTTTCTTCATTCCCTCTTCGACAACAACAAAAAACAGACTCAAACGAAAAACAAAAAACCAAAAAAAAATGAACGAAACTGCAGATCTCGACGTTCAAATTTTATTTCGAACGAAGGGACCTCGCGATTATTCCCACACTGAGAGTTCCTTCCTCTTACAAGAAGAGTAAGAAAGTAAACGAGAGAAAAACAAACAAAAAAACAAAAACGAAGAGAAAGTAAAAAGAACCCGAACGAAAAATACAAAGAAAATTGCAACGACCAGAATCAGTCATCCTATCGCGTCTCAAGATCCGGCAAAAAATGACTTCAATTTCGCGGCTATTCGTGTATATCGGTACCAGAGATAAATTCGTGCGATAAGAATAATGAGGTCGCCGAAAAAAAGGTGAAAACTGGGGGTGCGGGGGGGGGAGGGGCTTGGAAAAAGTGGTGGACGTCCGAGGGGACTGGCACTGAATAAACTGGCCAGGGTATCCCGTTGCGCGCTGGTCCGAGGCATAAAGAATGAAGCTGGTTTCCTCGCTCGGTCAGAGAGAAAAATAAATAAAGGAGAATGCGAGAGAGAGAGAGAGAGAAAGAGAAAGAGAGAGAGAAAAGGGGAGAAGAGTCTTGGATGGTAGGAGGAAGACGAGGAGTAAAAAGACGAAGAAGAAAAGAAGAAGAAGCGACGGCAATGCTGCGTGCAGCATCGAACGTTGCGTTGTCGTTGTAATCTCTTGATTTAGTTGGGCTTCGCCCTTGGCAACGTTTCGTGTATGTGTGTGTGTGTGTGTGTGTGCATTTGTCTTTGCGTATGTGTTGTCGGATCGTACTTTGTCGAGATCCCTCCGAGTCGCGAGCGCAAGAATGCGCGCGCGAGTCGAAGCCACGACGCGCCGGGGATACCAGCGACCCGAGTTTATATATGGAATAAAAGGTATCAAGTACCGTACGGAATATCGATTTTTCTCATGGAAAATTGTTTTCGACGTTCCGGGAGATTAAAAGAGCGAGCCCTGTCGACGCCGGACGAAAGACCCGGCGGAAAACCGAGGGGGGAACGGTGTTTAAGGAACAGGGGTGGAGGGGAGGGGGAGAAAATACTCCAGGGGAAATGAACTCTCCGAGAGAATTTCCGATACTCGACTCCTCTTGTGTATACGTCCTATGGATACCAAAGTTGTCCACGGAATTGCCGGCGAACTTTTTCACATTTTTTACGGACCTCGTTCGACAACGAAAAAAAGCAAGGAATTTATAACTCTCGATCGTTCTGTACGATCCTCTTTACATTTCCGTCCGATGGAACTTTTTTCCTCGACCTTTGAAACGTAACCTCGAAATATTTCGTCCGAACGATTTTCATAAAATTTTGATTTTTTTTTTCAATACAGATGGAATACAGATTTGACGAAATTCTGATGATGCGATGAAAATCTTTTTTTCTTACTTTTTTAGCGATATTTATGACATTGAGAATTTTTTTTTTCCAGAATTTTCACGAGTTCGTTCGACGAAATTAACAAACGTCGAAGAAAAATTGGATATTTTTTTAATTACGATACGCATAATTTTTGCACAAAAGCAGAAAAATTGTGGGTTTATTTTAGAACTAAAAAAATTCTTACATTCTTAATTCACTAATCAGAATAAATCAATAAACAAATTCCTTAAATTCGAAATCCATCATTTTAAATCTCTTTTATAATTTTTCTATAAAATTTTGATTAAGTATAAACCATTGAGACTCTTCATTACAAAAATTCCAATCTTTTCGCTAAAATGTACAAATTTTTCCAAATCGCATGTCATTTTTTGAAAAATAAACATTATTTACTAAAATTCAAGATTTCCTGGGCTAAATTTTACGACGAGAATCCTCCGAATCTTGTCGTATCTTTAAAGCCTCAAAACCGTGTAGACTAAACGTAAAATTAAGAAAGAGGAATTTCGCTGAGTTCTAACGATGCAAACTTCAATATAATATGAGAACATTTCCCTTGACGATATCCATTCGTTCCAGTCGACGAAAAACGTCCCTAAGAAGAATCCAAACAAGCCCAAACGAACAGACGTAACGACGATCAAGAAAAAAATCGACGAGTCGAAAGCATGAAAAAGTGATTTTTTCGTAACATCCGGTTTATCGAGTAACATCCGGTTGACCTCAAATCTCAAAACCGCGAATGGAGAAAAAGTGAGTGTTTCGAACAGTCCAAGATATCTACAACCAGGAAGTAGATTTGTCTTTTCGTTGCAGATCAATCGAGAAGTTGATACGAACGAAGGTTTTTCCGATTCCAATAGAAAAATCGACTCACTTGAACTCGTTGTCGATGTCGTTCCTGTTTTCTCTGTCGTCTCTCAAGTTCTTCCTTTCTCTCGATCAGAGAACGTATTTCACCGGCTGGGACAGTCGAGCTTTGACTTCCGGGCCATGATTCTCCGGACGGGCTTGGAATCCTTCGATTCGCGGAGTCGTCGTTCTCGTCCTCGCTGTAACTTTCGACCAGCAGCTCGGAGTCGCTCTGCGCGTTGACCCAATGCGACGATCACGAAAAAGGAACAATAATGATGAGTCGGAGAAACGTTGATTTTGTTTTTGGATATTTCCTGGTTACATTTGGGTCGGAAAAAGAAGTTATGAAAAAAGGAATAACCTGTTCAGGTGGTGAGCTCGGTGATCCAGAGTTCGAAACTTCGACAACGGAAACGTACTCGCTGAGGCCGGACTCGCATTTCTGGAGTTTCAAAACCGGGGTTTCGAGACCGCACAAAAAGACTTCACCGAAAAAGAGAATCTTCTGTATCCTGAGACACATCTGAGCGACTTCCTAAAACGTAAAATCATTACCGGTGAATAATTGAAGTTGATAACATCAAAGGTAACTTAAAAGTAATAACGAGGTAACTGACCATGTCTTCAGCTTTGTCAGCGTAGCATGGATCCTGTGGATTGGACATGAGGGGTGTGAATCCCGCGAGTGTGGTATCTTCGGGTAATTTGATGAACTCGACATCTACGAACAATAAAAACGATGAAAAATTCAATTCCTAAAAAACAAACGAAAAAAAAAAAAAACTCGTCGTGACGAGGAGAAACGTAACCACCAAACTCACCGTTCTCCCGTCCAACGGTATCTCTAGCTTGGAGTACGATTTGTTTGGAGTAGGACAACATTTCGAGGAGATTGACCATAGTGGCCAGTCGAGTCCACGAATCCCCGGGTGGCCTGAGAGAAGCGTGAAAGAAAATCGTTACTCGAAAACTCACCGGAGGAACAAAAGAAAAAGAAGTTTGCAAAGAAGAAGAAGAAGAAGAAGAAAAAAAAAATACAAAAGGAAAAGAAGAAAACGTCGGAAGAACGTCGTTGAGCTCACCCGACTCTGTAGTCCGTGCAAGAGGGTGGTGGATTCCAGACGGTACTGTGACACAGCATCCAATCGCACCAGATCTGCGAAGTGTCGAAGAAAAAAAGAGAGAGAGAAAGAGCGAGAGGGACAAAAAAAAAAAAGAGAGAGAAAGAGAGAAGGAGGGAGTGAAGAGATAAAAAGAGACAGTCAAGTGCATGGTCTCGTGGGGCGGCTCCATCAATTCTCCCCGCTCGGGAGAAGTCGCTCGTGTCGGGTGTTGCATCCGAGTGCAACTTATCCCGCGCAATATTAATGATCTTTCTCTCTTCTCTACTCACGGAGTAACGGGAGACACCGAGTATTAGTCTATGCCAGACCGAGAACCGATCTCTTGCAGATCGCTTATCGATCTTGGCAGACTCGTTTTCCAGTCAAGAACGAGGAAGAGACTCTTCAACCGTGTCTCTAACACAGTCTCTATCTCTTATATCTGTATGTGTATTCGCCCCAAGTACGATAATCCTCGATCATAGACCGAGGACCGAGGTAACCGCGACAAGAGCCAGCGGGTATGCCCGAGGCTCCATTATTCAATCGTCCTTGCCTCTTCGATCGTGTTATACCAGTAAGACATAATTTCGGTCGTTATATACCCTCCCTCTCCGAACATTTTTTCGCCTCCGTACTTACCGTTTTGCGCAATTTTGATGACGGAGGGAAAAAACGCCGGAAGGTGGCGAGGGGGGAGGGGGGTAAATACGAAATCGGCTTGTGAAATCGCTCGGCCACTGTCTTTGACACTTTTAACGTGCGAAATGATATTAGGAAAAAAGGGGATGCCTAATGGGGATTTTTGCCCCTGCAGTGATGAACAACTAAAACCGGAATTGCCGGTGAACGATAGGGACCCTGATGATGGGACTTCGATATTTATGAAGTTGAAGCTCGCCTCTTTGCAACGAAACGAAATTGTTTTTTTTTTTTTTAGAGAACCTGAAAATTTTTTTTTTCAATCGGGAACGTCCGACACGAAACGCTTCGAAATTGATAATAAGAAATGAGGAATCTGAATCTGAAATGATCGTTATCGTACGATAGTGCAAACTGCATCATGGAAGAATTCAACCCTAACGCATAGAAGTTACAATCACTGATCTTTTGAGTTCGTATTCATCAAAAATGTAACAAAGATCATTTTCAGTTTAGCTCGATTCCAAGTGTGAAGATTATTTTTTCGTCGATTAGGAACGCATATATGAGCTAACAGTTATTGGGTACAGTAATGAACCGAAACGTAGAAAAGGTTAGAAAAATGGCGGCCACCCAACTTTTTACCAACTGAATAGATCGGAGAGAAGTTTGTACTCACCTTAATAGCGGGTAGCAAGACTTGCATGTCTTCATCAACGATGAGCCTGTGTCGCTGATCCCCCTCTAGTTGACTCCTGAGCAAGGCGACGCCGCGTTCAAGAATGAGATTGAACATCTGCATCGAAACGACGAGGGCTCGTTCTTGGACTTCCGATCTGTAGCCCTGTTCCATCTGAGAATCTGCGGGGTTCAACGTCTCCGATGTATAATTCTTTCTCGATGTTGTACACGTCAGGGAGACTTCCAGTTACAAACGCGGAACTTTTCACAATTCGTAATCTCGTATATCAATCGATAGGAATGGAATGGGGGTGGAGATCGAACGAGGGAGAGTAATCGACATACTCGACATTTCAGCCTCTTGGTCGTCGTTGTCCATTTTCAGCGCGGGAAAACCTGTACGATCATCCACCTAGGGCTACCCTTCTGTCTATTCCAACACAGAGAGAGAGAGAGAGAGAGAAAGATCGTCTCCGGTAACTTCACGAGATCGTCGAAACATAGCGCGGCCGCTTTCATCCTGCTGGCGATACAGCGAGTTGTCGCTTTCGTTAACCGCGCGTAAATACTCGGAATAATACCCCAGCCCTTCCAACCTTTTTATCGTTTATACGTGAAGAATTATTATTTTTACCCGCGCCTGTTTATCAGTTTGTTCGTCTATCGAGACATCTGATTTGACCGCTCCATTAGTCCGATCGCTTTATCCCCTTTTTTTCGAAAGCTAACTAATAAATAACCGCTCGAAAACCTCCGCAAAGATTAATTTTTCAAATTTGCGTTTCGCGAACTCGAGTTGGATTCAAAAGCAAATTTTGATCACTGGAGAACTGGGAATTAAATGAGAAGGGACTTTTTCAATATAGGACGGCCTTCGCATAGATAAATACGTTTTCAGGACGAAATATTCGTATTAGTGAAAAGATATAGTAGATATATCTATTCAATAATAATAATAATAATAATAATACTGATTATGAATTATGTAATAATAATAATAATAATTATGAATTATACAATATATAATAGTAATTATTATTATTATTATTACTATAATTATTATTCCATTTAAGAACACGATGTCTGCAATGCTCTCCATAAAAAAGTGCAAAATTTGATGATGGCAGTTTGACGAACGAATAATCGCCAAAAGTGAACCCTCGACCCATGATGGTATTCGAGACGCCTTAATCCCGTGAATCTGGATCGTTTTTGTCTTCGCGCCTCTAAATTCACAATTACTCATACAAAAATCCGGAAAAATGCATTGTTTATTTTTGGAACATACTTTTCAAGGGAAAATACTTGTTTTTTTATTCGTCTTATTTTCAATATATTTTTGTCATCAAATATTGAGCAATTCTGGAAAAAAGGTAGCTTTAAAAAAAAAAAAAAAAAATAGCATCGGTAAAAATAATGGGAAATTTTTTTCAATACGAGTTACCTAAAGGAAAAAGATTGCTGTTTACAGAAAAAAGGTATTATATTCACGTAAAAAATAATTAAAAAATAATATATATAATACAAAATTCACGAATGAATAATTGAAAAAATAATAACTAATGATTCAATGATAATGAAATAATGATACATTCCAGAAATATCGGAATCAAATTTTAAATCCTACAAAATCGATCAACGTTTCAGCGTTAAGATTAAATCAACATTTCGTTTCTTCACTCGGAACGATTATCTCATAATTACGATAGGTAGTTTTTTCGTCATCGGCGCGACAACGATCGACAGATATAAGTTTTTCAAAGTGGCATCAAAGAGGAGTCGAGAATCTCGCGGAAAAATGTGAGAGCGCGAACCCGCGTGAGATAATTCCAACAGTGTGCGCAGATCGGCAAAAAGGGGGTGGGGGAGGAGAAGGGGGGGGGGCGGTGGTGGTAGTGTTTAAACGCGAGTACACGGAAACATACATACAGAAACGCAAAGGTTAGGAATATGAAAGAGCCATTGTCTGGATAGATAATGATGAAATAATGGTGGCGGGAAGAAGAAGGTTCCTAGTTCCAGGGACCGTCGAGGATCTCGACTCGTTGAAACGAGCTGTACACAAGCGCCACAGCGAAATACAGAAACCAAGTGTGGTAGGGTCGTTAACGACTGCGCGTTTCCTCCAGCCAATTACCCCTTTCCCCATCGCCTTTCCTTGCCCCCAACACCCCCTCCCCGCCCTCCACCTTTTCCTCCTCCTCGAAGCACCTCCTTGGAATTCTTCCTCTTCTTCGTCCGAATCGTTCGTTCCTCGGGAGAGCGATTAACTTCTCGTCGTTTCGTTGAGCTTCGCAAAAAAAAAAAAAAAAAAAAAAACAAAAAAAGAAACAACAAACGTCAACTTCTCGATTCCAGTCTCTGTGTCGTTCCATTTATTTATTTATTTATTTTTTATTTTTTTTCTTCTTCTTTTTTTCGTTCCATGATTTTTCGTACCTCAAGAACCGAAGAAACGCCGGGCACCGAGTTTCGAGTCCCTTCTTGTTCGTACGAGGTACGAGCCGAGAAAGAACGAGACCGAGTACCGTGACGTTCTCTCGTACGCAACGCGATACGCACGTAGGTGCGAGGTACGACTCTAAGACCGCACCCGGGAGCAATTTACTGGATTTATGATTTAACGCCCTTCTCTGAGAGACGCCGAGAGGAAGCTACCGCACGGTTAACCCGACTCAATTCCCCTCCCCTCTCGCGTCATCGGGAGAACGAGGAGGGGTGGTGGGGGAGGGGGAGGGGGGGGGGGAGGAGTGTTGCTCTCGAGTTCCATCGACCGTCTTACATCGCCGCAAGAAAGGAGACGTTGACGCGAGCTGCTCTCATCCGGACGGTTATCCACGTGCCGATCCTACACGGGGGACAAGTAAAACCCCTATCCCTACTACCGAGGAAAATTGAACGAGCTATCGATAAATTCGCCATTGAGCGCGAAGAACGTGGAAGGCGTGACGGAGCTGTGCTCAATACATGTATCTCTTTCCCTTGCGTTTTGTTTTTTTTTCTTTTTCTTTTTTTTATTTATTTAATGCTAGGTATTTGGATTATTGTAATTGTTGTTTTTCGATTGTTTCAATTGTTATTTTTGTTTTGTTATTATTGTTTGAGTTATTGAGATTATTGGGATAATTATTATTTTTTTTGTCGATTGTTTTGATTGTTATTTTGCTTTTGTTATTATTGTTTGAGTTATTAAGATTATTGGGATAATTGTTATTTTTTTGTCGATTGTTTGGTTTGTTAACTTGTTTTTGTTATTATTGTTTGAGTTGTTAAGATTATTGGGATAATAATTATTTTTTTGTCGATTGTTTTGATTGTTATTTTGCTTTTGTTATTATTGTTTGAGTTATGGGATAATAATTATTTTTTTGTTCATTGTTTTAATTTTTATTTTGCTTTTGTTATTATTGTTTGAGTTGTTAAGATTATTGGGATTATAATTATTTTTTTGTTCATTGTTTTGATTTTTATTTTGCTTTTGTTGTTATTGTTTGAGTTATTAAGATTATTACTGTGATTATTATTAGGTTTCGATTGTTTATGTTGTTATTTAATAAATGTATCATCATCATCATCGTCATTCCTCTCTTCGTTTCTCTTTCTCTCTCTCTCTCTCTCTCTCTCTCTCTCTCTCTCTTTCTATCCTTTTGGTCATCTTCTTTTTTCTTATAACCTCTATGATTATTATTAATCGTCGTTGCGTTAGGATTGTTCATTGAACAATTAAGATTAGGCAGTTATTATTTTTAGCACTATTATTTGCAAGACTGAATTATGACGTACGTGGTTAACCCACTAATTTCATGCTCAGCTAATTCAATATAAAATTACCATTTAGAAATATATTTTTTTTTAACTTTTAATAATCATTTATGTTAAATTTAACGATACTGTCCAATAAAAAAAGCTTATTAACGTTTTAATTCGATAAAAACTTTCGAATAATCGTATTGTTAACAATAATTAGCCAATAACTGAATATTAATAAATACATAAATAATTTAAATAAATCTTATACTTTTTTAGTATCATTTCAGACGTTGATTTTTCTGGTTTACTTTGCCCAACAGTTTTATGGCTTTTGCAAAACGAAACTGTGGATCAATCAATCACACTCTTTCCCTCTTTCCCTCTTTCCCTCTTTCTCTCTTTCCCTCTTTCTCTCTCTCTCTCTCTCTCTATTTCCATTTCTGTCTTTCTCTCTCATTCGCCCTCTCCGTTACTAGTTCACGCGATCCTTTTCTATATACGAGCTATCCGACTCGTACAATTTATTAAGCTCGCTCTATCTCGTATGCCCTGCTACGGTATATCGTATTGCCTGTACAGACCCGTGAGAGCGGAATACGCGAAAAACAAAGATAAAGAGAGAGCGAGAGAGAAAGAGAGCTTTTTCGTAGATTAGAAGCTCGATTCCCTAACAGTACGAAGGCAAAAAAAATCCGGCTGCATTGAAGTAAAAACTGCGAATTAAGAATAAGAACAATAGGAGAGTCGAAGTAAAGAAATAATGAAACTTAATGATATTATTTTTCTTTTCGCTAAGAAAATCGAAATTCCTCTCAGAAATGTAAAAATACAAACTTGTACAACAAAACGTAAAAAATGAAATTGAAACATTATAAAACCAAGAAAAGTCTAGCAAATGGAAGGAATGACCCCAGAGGTAGCAAATGGAAAGAAAGACCCCAGAGCTAGCCAGTGGAAGAAATAACCCCAAGCTATTTACTGGAAGAAATGACTCCAAACCTAGTTACTGGATGGAATGACCCCAAAGCTAGCAAATAGAAGAAATTATCCCAGAGCTGGACATTGAAAGACATTGCAAGCTAGCTTCTGGAAGGAATGACCCGAATCCTAGCTACTGGAAGGAAAGACCACAAAGCTAGGCAGTGAAAGAAATGACCCCAAACCT
>JAPYZI010003999.1:0-15634 GCA_030523105.1 Ophioninae sp. A BG-2022a | reverse complement strand
GGAAAAATTTGCAAAAATCGATGGTCCAACTTTGAAATTCTGCCAAAAATCGGAAAATCATCGGATTTTAATGATTAAAAAACCATTTTGAAGAGAAAATCATACCGAAAAGATTGAGCGCAAAGTGGAGTGCGAAATCCCAAAGGGAAAAAAGTTATCCATGATTTAGTGAAAAAACTTATTTTGCTCAAAAATCGAAAAAAAATTTTGATTTTTAATATTTTTTTTATAGGTCCATTACGATGTAATTTGATCCCCTAAACACGAATCCGCCATTTATTTTCCCCAAAACTCAAAATTTCCACGAAAAAATGGTAAAAAACTTCTAAAACCACGATTTTTTTAGCTGTGTGCATGATTTTCAATGAAACTTCGATGATATTAGTAATCAGCTGAAAAGTTTTGATTGGATATTCCACACATTCTATCCGTCGAGAGAAAGCGAAAGCGAAAATGAAAACCGCCGTCAGCGCCGCAACACGAGAACTATGAATGTGGGCAGCCCCCAGCAGAATCGGTGGATATAATCCTTAAGAACGGTCCTTCTATGCACATCTGACTTCGTTGGTATTATCAACGAATTCAGACGTCCATAGAAGGACTGTTCGTAAGAATTTTTCGTGCCAATTGTGGGGGCACGATTCTGTCTTGTTTCAGATTATAAGTTTGTAAACAAGATCGTGGTTACGGTGAAAGACGTAACAGCTGTTTTGCTCTTGCCGCACTTCATTTTGCCATCACGCACCCAGCGGTAGAAATCGGAATGAAAAGCGACTCCGCTCCCCACCTATCGATGTAAGGCTTGAATGTAAGATGGTGGGTTAGCTGCTCTCCTTGTTTTCCGTGGTTCAAGCAGAAGGAAAAATTGCGTCGAGAAAGTAGTGTGTATGTTAGCAAGTGCCAAATCCACCTGTCGTTCTGTCAAAATCTCCCTCGCCGATAATCGAAAACTGAGCTGCGATTAAAAACTTCGCGGTACCCTGAGCGATTTGCAGTGACGGACGAAACGTGGACCGAAAATGGCACACTGGTTTCATCGCAACGTCCTAAAAGCGACGACAGTTCAGAACTTCGATTTCAAAATTGACAAACCGACCGAGGCTACTAAAAGACTATGCAGGTTTGTTTTTTTTTTTTTTGCGTCTTCTCGAGCACTTTTAGCAGAACTACGGTGAAAAATTCTATTCGACTACGTTTCACGGAACGTCTTCGTATTTTTTTGACACGCTACGAAGTCGTTTTCACGTTGTAAATTTTTTCCGTAGTGATCTCAAGCTATCGCGCACTCGACTACTCGATCTTATAAAAAAGCCTAACAATACGAGCGACGCCATAGAACCAGCCTTTGCCGCTTATCTGGGCCTCTTGTACGGCCTGATATGGGAAATCGAGACCAGCGAAGAGCAGGCCAACAGAGTCGGAAGACCCAATCCCAGCAAGCTGCGAAACGCTTTCATCTTCAAGTGGACCCATTCGCTGCTTGGACCAACCGCCAGGTATCGTACTCGTTGAAATTTATGACAAGAAGATCGGCGAAGCAATGTTTCGTAAGCAAAATAGAATTTAGAATTATTTATGCAAATTTTGCACTTGGCAATGTTGAGCTTGAAGTAAACTATGGATTTTACTAACAATTTATTTTATGTATACACATAAAATCAGAAGTTCGCAAGTACAGTTATCACGGCAGGAGTATAAAAAATGGTTGTGTAGCTAAATCGGAAAGAACTATTCCTATTTGACTCTTTTCTATTCTGATTGTGTCTATATCGAAAAATTTGTACGTGCGCAGTATTTTATTTTATATCTTTGAAGTTCTAACGAGTCGCTCTCAGTGTTTTTATAATACAATCTCAATGACGGTATTCTTCCAGATTTGTTAACGGAGCAATTTCTGCTAAACCATTGCTGAATGTTTCAAATTTCATGTTTCTACTTTTCAAAAATTCTATTAGCTGCCGTTTGCATTGTTGATTATTTTCCAGCGGTAGTGCCGATTCGGTGTACGAGGCTGCTAATATAAGTATAAACGTGGGTCTCTGGTTCATGAAACACGCGTCCATGATTGCGGCCAAAGACGAGTAAGTGACGTTTCGGATAAAAGTGTTTAGAAAAAAAAAACGAATTTTGTCCAGCCGTCACTGTTTCTCGATTATTGGTTTCTTTTTTCTGTCGCTTCGCAGAGTTGCGATGAACGAAGCCAAAGCGGTCCATGGCACGCTGAGACAAGCGGCTGGTATATTTACGTTCGTTCAGACAGAGTTTTTGCCCCAATTGGCGTTTCCTCCGGTGCTGGGCAGCGACATGGATCCACGAGTTTTGAACGCATATATAAATCAGTGCACCGCGGAGGCGCAAGAAGGTTTGTACTCTTTGAACGACTCGATACGCGCAACAGATTGGGTCGTAACTTTACCATTGGATTTTCAGTAACCGTTGCAAGGGCGGTAGAATTGAAGCACAACGCTAGTTTGATCTCCGCATTGGCAAACGAAACGAGCAAATTATTTTCCGACGCAGCGAACACGCTGCTCCCGTTCAAGCCGGATCTTGCGGCGCAATGGATTAATTATCTGGAACTAAAAGCAGCATTCTACCGCGCATGGGTAAGAATAACCGAAGCGAGAAATAACATTGGTTAAATATCAATGGAAATACTAATTTCGGATTACCGAAAGATAAGTTGTTGGTGATAGTTGCGGTTGTTAGCAGGAGCGCTCTTCTGTACGTTTCAGGCTTACAATTATTGCGGCGAGGATCTATTGGCGGCGGACAAGTGCGGCGAAGCGATAAGAGCTCTGCAGGAAAGCGAGAGTTGTTTGAACAAGGCGAAAGCGCTGTGCAAAAGTTACGCAACGACGAAAGGTCCAGCTCCCCGAGTTAGACCGGATCAACACGGTGTCTTCAAACGTTTGGAGCCCACAGTGAGACGTACTCTCGACAAGTGCAATCGAGAAAACGGATTGATGTAAGAATGAGCTAAACGTAGAACAATTTCGTTTTTATCTTTTACGATTCTCCTGTACTTTCGAATCTACCCGTTAGAAAGATACTTAATCCATCGTTTACTTTCAAACGATTGTAACTTTCATATCCCCACTCGCGCAGATATCATCACACGGTGGCCGGTGAGATACCAAGTCTGGACACGAAGGCCACTTTCGGTCTCGTAAGCCCGATTGACTTTCAAATGGCGGCTCCGAATCCTTTATGGACGCAAAACACGTATCGAACGTTGACCGGTGGCAAACCTGCCAAGCCCGAGAAGGATCACGAAATACCGGCGGTCAAAGAGGAAAAGATACATCAAACGTCCAGAGATCCGAGAAACGAGAGCGGCTGCAACTTGCAATAATGGCTCTGACCGACAACGCGGATATCGCGCGTGCGCGTTACTCTCGCGAGTATCGCGTCCCCATTAATTCAATGTGCGAACGACGCGTTAGAGCTACGCTACTATTTATACGAGCTAGTCAATATTTTTTTCTTTAATTTGCTCACGTCTGTTTTTCGCTCCATCGCACGCCGAGTTTGAAAAACTCACGATTGGCGCGAATGAATATCGTCGACTGATACCTGCAGTATCCTATAAATGTTCGATTTATTTTTATAACGCGTGCTTTACGCATGCGCAAACGTGAACGAAGAAAGAAAAGATCGAAGACGGAAATGATCCGGAATATTTTTTAATGTAAATGTAATACCGTAAAACGGAGCTTGACGCTAACGATAATGGTACAAATTGTAAATTTTATCACGCAGTCCGGACTATGATTATTGTTGCTGTTATAATCTTTATTATTATTATTATTATTTTTATTATTGTTACATAGTTTAGCGCTTCGTCGCGTGTCCTTGCGGAGATCTCTGAAATAGAATCAATCGAGGTCGCGCGTTTCCTGATGTTCGGCTATACCCGTACGAGAGCACGGGGAAACTGATAAAAATGGCGTCGATAAACCAGATTTCGTTTTTTATCAGTTTTAATCGATAACGCAGTTTAGTTCAGGGATCGCTGGATAGTCTACGCGTAAATCGATAATTTCACGTAGCGGTCACCCATCCGAGTATTGGCCCGCCCGAGAATCGAAGTTAATGCGGACGAGAAATGACCGCGCGGCCATTATCATTGATTTTTATTATCACTATAAATTCACAGGTTGTACGTACGCTCTGTTACGCACACCTGTATTTGTATTAGCTACATGTGGTTAGCACGCAGACTTTTTTTCCGTTTATTTTTCGGTCGCAGATATCGAGTTTCGAATAAAAATTATTGTCGTGTGAATTGGATGAATTTTTTTTTTTTAATTGGAGAGTAGCAAACATCGGAAAGTCGTAATTTGGAAGTTTATCGTTTCAGGTGAATTATCATAGATACCGGGAAGAGAACACATTTTTTTTGCGCCGAATTTTGATTGCGTAACTTTGGAATAAGCGTATGGTAGATAAATAGATAATTTTTAATGTCGAACGAACGTACATCGGATTCATCCATATGTTCATAAATTTGTAAGGTTAGGTTTACATTCCCGAAGAATTTACGCTGTTTTGGGTAAAAAATAATTTCCTCGCTTGCGTTTGTCGACACATGTATGAGTACAGACTTCGCAAAAAAAAGTTGAAAACTTCGTATGATCGTACGGAGAAACGAAACGCTTTCGAACCTCGTACCAGCGGCTGGATAATATCACTTGAAACAATTATTAGATTGTTATTCATCGAAACGCTATGTTTGCAAAACTAGCGAGCGAAGCATTTTACATGAATTTATTGTGGGTTAATAATATCGCGTCACACATTATATATAAATATGTACACAAGTATTTCAAATGACCACTGGGTAATTAAATTAATACGAATTATAAGGAAGCTGGAAGAGTTTTATTTATTCCCACTCGAGTTGACGCGTTTTTGCAATTATCCGTTGTACGTAAGGTCCACTTTGTGAAGTAGGGTCAAATTCAGAAACTTTTTGGACAATTATCTTGTCTGATGAGTTCGTGGTGACGTAGCGTTAATTTCCAAAATATTTGTTTTGGGAAAGTATCTAGCTACATTCAGAGCACTAACCTAACTTATTCGGTCAACTGTACCGCGGGATGGTACATCGGGGGAAAAGTCCAACATGGTGGAATCGTGGATTTACGATATTAGATCGTGTCCATATTGAATTAATACTTAGAAATTATTATTTTCAAATTTCAGTAATAATTGAAATCGAATTCGACGATATTGGCGGATGCTTGACTGAGGTTATGTCAGTGACTGTAGATCCGTTCCAACTGTCCAATGAAAAATTCTCAATTTTTAAATTCGATTAATACTTTCGGAGGATCTTGTTATCATTAATGACCCGAAACAATAAATATCGAATTTCTCAATGATTGCTGGTTGATTCGTCGTTGAAATAAATCTTTCTCTATTTTATAAATCGATTGGCAAACGCGTTTCGAATTCATAGGTTTCCAACTATTCAATTATTAAGTGAAATCTTCTAAAATAATTAATGTTTTAAAAGAATTAATAATAAATTATTTCATCATGAAATATCATTTCCCAAATTTTCAAGAATTTTTCTATTCTTAATACGGTTCAGTGATCGTTAAAGTAACGTTCCTAATTAAAAGGGAAAAGGCAATTACTCTTAGAGTGATTAGTTTTTGCAATAAACGTCCATGTACTTTTGTGGACGATAATTTTAGGGGATCACGCTATCATGTCCCTCTTAGTCTTCTATGATAACATATATATACGTGCACACCGTTCCATTCGACCGCTGTGTGTGCAAAACTTCAAGGTCTTCCCTCTCCCATCGCCCGGACTCCTCGTTCGTGCGGGATAATCCATCCAGTCATTGCCCGACGCCAGTGTCCTCTCGGCTCTCTCGCGTATCGTTTGCGTCACGTTCATACATTCACAATGGCGATTAGCATTACGACAATCACGAAAAGAAGCATGTAGTTTTATTCCCCGAATTAATTAGTTGACAATAAGTTGTTTCACAATCTGCTGCAGTGACAGTGACTGTGAAAGAAATAATAATCCACAACTTCCTAAATATTTCCATGTAACACGAGTGTTTTTTACGTTCACCGCTCCAAGTGTTATCGCTTCCGTTTTTACGTGGAGTCTCTCTAAAAAAAAATGAATAATTAATAGGATTATTTAAGAATCGCCTCGTCTTTTTTTCTCTGCCATAACCCGTTCGCGGAAAATCATTCCACTCTCATTATCGTCGGGTCGGTGAAAGTTTTTTGTCCTTCGTGTGTGACCCAATTTGTCTGTATCGTGGGTACATTTAACGCTATTTATTTGTGTGAGATGTATGGCTCTCAATCGTGCCGAAATATTCGATGAAAAGAGCTCTCCAACGTAAATGCAAGTAGCCCCGAATCCATATACTTAACCTATACACACACACGCATACGCTGATATATATATACATACGTATATCGCGGAACACGAGCTTTCAATCGGGAATAAATGAATGAGAATAAAGAAGAAACGATGGAGCGTTTCGAGCAAACGGATGTTATTCGTGTTGGCTCACGAAAAAGTGAGGTGAGTTTACTTTTTGTCCCGTTGCACACAACGGCCCATAAAAAATAAGAGCTGAGCGTGGTCACGAGCACCTCCGAATTCTTCACCGCGCCGCCTAACCGCTCCCCCCCCTCCTTCTCTTTGAAATTTGTACGTCTCGTGAAAAATACAAAGTCTAACTTACGTTCTTTACAATTGACTCGATCCTACCTTCGACAGTTTTATCGACGGTTTTATCGTTTATCATGCTTAGTCGACACTTTTTTTTTCAATTATACGACGATCGGGAATCAATCGCGTGCGCGCGCACTATTTTCATCGCCGTACGTTGAAACGTTTTCGGACATTTTTGTTTTTTCTCAGCTGGCCCTCATCCAGACGAGACACGTAATTGGGCTGCTGAAGGAAATATATCCGAAAAAGAAATTCGAAATCGGTAAGCAACGCCATATTGGAAGAGAGATAAGAGAATCACCGGAAGCGACTTCGTCGCCTTATTCTTTCGAATATCGTTATCTTTTTTTTTTTTTTTTTTTAGATGTCCGAGATTGCGTCGGTCATTTTTGTTTTCGTTGCGTTGCGTAATCGTACGTTCGTTCTTTTCTCCTCTTTTCTTTTTTTTCTTATCGCAGTTACCATGAGTACAAAAGGCGACAAAATATTGGACAAGAGTTTACCAAAAATCGGCGAGAAATCTCTTTTCACCGAAGAATTGGAATTGGCCTTGGAAAACGGCGGTGTTGATTTCGTCGTTCACTCGCTCAAAGATTTACCTACCGCTCTTCCGGAAGGAATGGCACTTGGCGCCATCTTGAAGTACGTTGCCTGAACTTTCGAAGTTTTTAACGGCTAGTTTGATCGTTTCGATTTTTCACGCGTTCAGGAGAGAAGATCCGAGGGATGCTGTTGTCATGTCGAAAAACATGAGCAATCATACTCTACAAAGTTTACCGGAAGGTAGCGTCGTTGGCACCAGCTCGCTCAGACGGTCCGCCCAACTAGCTCGAAATATGCCGCATCTCAAAGTCCAGAATATACGCGGGAATCTGAACACGAGGTTGAAGAAATTGGACGACGAGGAAGGCCCGTACGCAGCGATTATCTTGGCTGCCGCTGGTATGAACAGAATGGGATGGCAGGATCGAATAAGTCAGGTAACATCGATGATAATTTTTCGATCGCCGAACGCGATAAAAAAATATTCATCAACCTGTATTCTTGTGACCCTTTTCAATTCTAAACATTGAATTTATGATAAAAGAAGTTTTTCTTTCAAAATTATCGAAATCGTAAAAGATCATTTGATTTCCATAAAATCATTTATCTGAATATTCACTGAATCGTCATAATCGAACATTATTGTGGTTTTCCAGTTGTTGGAGCCCGAGGATACGTTGTACGCCGTTGGACAAGGTGCTCTTGGGGTCGAGTGTCGGGAGTCCGACTGGCGAATCATATCTCTGCTTGAGCCACTTTACGACGTTGAAACGACTCTGAGATGCGTTTGCGAGCGTTCTTTCTTGAAAACGCTAGGCGGTGGTTGTTCAGCGCCGGTTGCAGTCGCTACTACTCTAGTCGACAAAGATTTGTCAATAACCGGTGCTGTGTGGTCCCTGGACGGCAAAACGCTCGTAAAGGATACACAGAAAATGAAGCTGTACATACCCAACGATGACGGCGAGCCGCCGAAGTGATTATTGATTATTTTCGACATGTTTTTCAAACGCAATGTTGGATTTAACCAACTTACCTGTTTTCCGATTAGATTAAGAGTAGTAAAAAGAAATCCATGATTCTTTTAAGTCAACCAATCACAAAATTGTCGGAACAGTTGGTAATTCTGTACTTTAGCGGATTTTTAAATTATTTATCAGTAACAAAAAAATCGGAAATCCTTTTTCCGAAAGAGCCGCTGAAGTACAGAATTACCCAAACGTTTGTCGAGTACGAAATTTCATCTTTCTTAGGTTATTAAAAAAATCATAGATTTCTTTTTACTAGACCTAATATTTGATATTACAAGTCGCCGCTCTTTCTTTCCTGTTGTCGATGAAACTGACACTTGTATTTTTCTTTTTTTTTTCATCAGAAAATGCCCGTATCGGGAGCCCCGTTTGTACTGCAGCATAGCGCCGGGAAAAGTGAGCAGCATGAGCCTTCTCGGTGCCGAGAAGCTTGGCAAAGACATCGCCAAGAGTTTGATCGAAAAGGACGCGTTGGATATAATGTCGAAAGCGAGAGAGGAAATTCTCAGTACTTCGTAGTGACGAAAGAACGAAAATTGATGAAAACCGCGTCCCGATGGAATTTCTAGCGTTTCGAAAACACGCGCAGGCATGCCCACGCATACAAACGAGAAATGGACACAAAATCTGTCGAGTCTCTGTACTCGCACACTGCCGGTCCATTTAACTGGGGGGATCCAATCAAGCCTATATCGCTGTCACGATGTTCGATGCACATAAAAATATTCGTTGTTGTCGCATATTGTACATAACTTGTAGAAAGAAAAAAAAAAAACAAAAAAGGCTATATCGTTGTTACAATGTGAAAGGAAAGACAGCCAAATTTCGTTTTGTCCCCAATTTTTTTTTTTATTCAATCTTATCTTGTCTCGCGCTCAAGGTCAGGGGGCCCTCGTCGATGCGCAAATATCAGTGATTACGTTGACCGAAATTTTTCGTATATTTTTGTTGAATCGGTACAGTTTATTTTATTGCATAGTCTTGTCTTGTTAAAGAAAATAAAACAACCGCCCATGTATCGAAACTGGCGAGTTGAAGGATGCGTACGGATTTAATGTTGATATTCGAAAATACAGATTTTATAGACACACACGTATATACGTATGTGTACGGTACCGATTGTACAGTGACAGAGAAGCACGGATGTTATTTATAAAATGTACATACATAAAATTCTGTAACAAATCCAAAATAAGGGGACATTAATAATTTAACAGAATGATTTATGTTTTTTTTTACCAGTTTTCGATTTCAATAATCGTACGGTGTACCCTTTTTTTCTTATTTCCCCTCTTTGCACCGCTTCAAAATTATTCATCGTGCGAATGTATTTACATCTCATTCATGGCAGATTCTTTCATTTTGATCTTTTATTTTTATTTCACGAACTCGGAAATATCAGAATATTCAATCGACGATTATTTGCGCGCGGTTAACTTAGGCCTAGCCTAAATTGGAGGTAACTGTTACTCGAATGAATGGAGTGTGCATCGTTCCTTTTTCGTTATTTTTTTTCTTTCTTCCTTTCTTTGCTGATTTACTCTTTACCGATATTGCTTCGATTTATACGTAACCAACGATATCGTCATGCGTCATCTTATTCGACATCCTCTTCGGTCATCGTGGCATCAACAGTAAGTTTCTGAAATATACCGTGTTGTTCGATCAATTATTATCGTTTTCTGATCACTTTTTAAGCCGGTTCGAAACAAAAATGATTCGTCGCGGTATTGACTAAAGCGTATCTCACAAGACTAGAAAGTTTCCAAACACAAATGACGATATCAATTTTCTATCGCGCATGTGAAAAGGTATTAAGAATAATGGAGTGTATCGTCATTCAACGTAATAATCAAAGAATACTTTTGTTAGCGATATTAATGTTAGAAGATCAGTTTTAGATATTGCTTCGCCCGATCAGAATTTAATTTCAAAGATTCATCAATTTTCATCGACTTGATTATAATAACAAACGCTTTTGTGAAAGTTGGAAAAAGTTCTCATTGCTGATGCGTCGTTCGTTTTCATCGATGAAAAAATTCCCATTCTATTCAGACGTAATAAAAAACTTTGATATTTGGCCGTTTAATATTTTTTCACGAAAATAATGTAAAGAACCAAATATGCGAAAGTCTGACTGAAACAAGACACGATAATCCAAACAGCTATATACGTTTCAACGCTCATCCGTGAAACGAACTAGGAAAGTTACAAAAGAAGATAATTCTATTACCTGTGCTACGGAAGGCAATCTCTGAATAAGAAGGTGGAATACTTGTGGAGGCAGTGTTTTTTGTAAGACTCTGAGTAGTTCGTTGGGTTGGCCGCAAACGGCCACGGCGTTACCCAAATGCTCGATTCCTCCATCAAGATTTCCAGACGCCAACATTTCTTCTCCCAGTTGTACCTGAGCGGTCGATCACAATTGTAAGAATATAGAACGCAGCGTTCTAGCGCAACGAAATAAAATATTAAACTGCGCGGTGTTTCGTGTGGCTTTACCTCTTGCAAGAAGAATCTTTGGACAACTTCTTGATCTTCCATGTTGAACGGCATTGTTTTGGATCTGTATGCAGCTCTTATGGCTTTCCTGCCTGCAATTATTCTTCGCGATCAACGCTATGTCCGATGCAATGTCGAGTTCGTTAATTTCGAACGAATTCGCGCAGGTTATGTTCGCCGAATCGGCGAAAACGTTTTTTTTCTTTGTCTTTTTCATTGCATGAAAATTATATTTTTTCGTGAAGTTTGCAAAGCTTCACTTAGTCTCGGTGCGAAACGTTGACTCGTGTTATACGCGGAAAATCGTTGAGTGAAAATAGCGTGCTCGACGAGCATATACGTATAGACGTAGAAACAGGAATGCACGGGAATGAACTCTATGGAAGTAACTCACGTTCTCTCAGCTTCTTCTTGAAATCGGGATCACTTCGTCGCTTTTGGTCAAAGTAAAAACAATAACCGACGAAAATACCGGCCATCCCGACCGCGAGACCAACGACCGCTTTGGAAATCATGACCGCGCTAATACATAAAACGGAAATAAACGATATCGCAGGAGAATTCAGAGATTCTCCATTGCCTCGACGAGGTCTAAGATTGTGACAAAATGTTGCAGGGGGGGAGAGGAGGAGTTTCGTTAGGATTATTCGATTGAGCATCGATGGTGTTGGGAATTGCGCAGTGGCGCGACTTCGCGAATATTAGGTGAGAGTATGGTGCCGAAACGTTGCACTATTCCCATTGATCAAAATGAATCGCGCTGCGTCCGCGATTTTTCATTCCGTTTCTACTCAGCACGGGGCGCTAGTTGTTCCGTGAGAATGTTTTTGTCGCGAAGCTCTCCATTTCGACGTTTCATAACGCGATTACGACGATCGGCGGACGAGGGTTACCGTTCCCTCTTAAAATTGAAACAAACATTCGTACCGTCAAAATAGGATACAAAAGAACTCGCAGCATTTCGCGAAGCGAAAATCTCGGGTTGTGACACTTCTTGGCCAGAATCGGGATGAAACGCCGCAAGTGTCGTTTTTTCAAGCTCAGTGGCAATCTCTAATGATAAGCGGTGTGGAATAGAATCTAAATATCCTAATATGATGCAACACAGAGACGTTTTTATTGCGAAGTTCGTGAAGAATTTTACATCGCGCACCGACGAAATTTTTATTGTTATACGAAGAGAATTAAAAAAAAAAAATCAATCGTACATGAACATCAAAAGATCATGATAAATTGCACATCAAATCGCAGAACACTCCGGTATTATATTCATGGGCGCTCGTCTTATCGAACCAATCAACCACGACGGGTAAAATTAAAAGCAAAATATTCGACTAAACGACTATGTATTTGACAGTGAATAAATAAATTTAGACGAGTCGTTTCATTGGTTTTACGGAGTGCGTACCATTCAACAGATTAGTATGTCTTTTCCTATAATAACGAAGCTACGGGGCGTTCACATCTGAAAATATGAAAATATAACTAATGAAAAGTTCTTTTTATACAAATATCGATGCCCTATCACTTAATTGGCGCGTTCACCGTTTAAACTAATTGATCTTTATCTTTGCTCCACGTTTTTGTACACGTCTTCATCCTATCACGCTCTACTCGAATCAAGTAACAATTCATCCTTGCGGACGCAATATAACGAAAATTTCAAAGCACCTTTAACTTCTTCCCCCCCTCTTTTGAGCTCTGACAGGAGCAATGCTTGGCCACATATAGAATATATTATAGTAAATCGAGAAGGTTGGCTTTTCTTCTTTGTTTTTCGATAATTTTATACGGAAGATACTTGAGTGATGATTAACGTTACAAGTAGGCTACTGTTTATATCGATGAGTTGCCGAGGACTTTTAGACCAATTGTACATTTGATATCTGGGCGCTGGTCATGGTTTACTCGTGACGGCAAAAATCGAGACTTCCGGTTATATCTTCTTCAGAGGACGGTCCCGATCGTCGTATCAGGATCGAGAAAGAGATTTTTTTTTTAGTAGAGTGGTGCCTCGTCGGCTGATGCGGAAATATCCTCGTCGCTCCATTCACTGATCCCGAGAGTCGACGGACCGTGGAAACTTTGGGATCTTGACACGTGGCTGAAAAAACACGCATGTAACGATTGATCAACCGTTCTTAACATCGTTTTTGCTCATTAAAACTTGGGCATGATTCGAAGAAAAAATCAACCTAAATCGAGCTTCAAATTATGGTTTACGATTATCGTAAAGGGAAACGTTTCAAGGCGAAATTACGAAAAATTCAGACGTGTCATTACTGTTGTCTCAATTGTCTCAATAATAGCCCTTTTCGAAACGTATTTTCGAAATCTATATTCCTTCGAATCACAGTCCAAATGAAGCTAAAGCTTGACAGCGAACAGCTATTAGGAAGTCTGCATTAACGAAGCTTTTTGGAAATTAGGTCGATAAATGGCCATGAAATTTTAACAGAATAACTAATTATAGTACAATTTAAAATATTTAGAAAAACGATGCGACTTATTATACCACGTTCTCGTGGCATTTGCTCTTAACGTTTATTCAGAGATCCAGTAAATGCTTTGGAAATTGATCGTATTACGACGGAGCTCGTGGAGTTTCGATTGACTCGTACATTCTTACGCCTCTTCTTTTTCTCGCATTTTTTTCAGCTTGTGATGTCACCATTCCATCAATTATTCAATTATTAGTTTTCCTCCGTGATTGATTTATACGTTCGACCCTTTTTCAGCATAAATTCGTTAAAGTTATTTCCGTTTTGTAGAAGAAACAATTTTTTTCGTCTTTTGATTTTTGGGTGCGAAGTTGTTTAAACATCCGATACACATCGAATATTAGTGCGTTTAAGTCTTACATTACGTGCCAAAGCATATACTTTGTCACAATTATTCGAAGCGAAACATCGTAGCGTGAAAGAAAAAAACGTAAGACAAATCACTCCACGGTCTGTGCGAGTAAAACAATGAAATCTTATCATACCGATGACTCGTACCGGTGTAGTCTATCACTATTTTCGATCGCTACAAGATCCAACAATAATGATGAAGTTATTACTCTGGTCGGATTTTTAATTATACACGTCATGCAACAACTAATAGGGCCCAGTTTATGGGAATATTCAAACCGATGGTTCGAGATGTGACTAACCTGGAAGACGAATTATCGATGGCGCTACGCTTTGCTAGGCCAGCTTTGCGTTTACCCTCCATTGCAGCTTTCATAGGATCATAGCTCTTTCGACGCTTCCAATTTTGCATCTCGACTTCGCGTGTGTTCGTCACAGATTGTTTCTTAGATTCCTTCGGCTTCAATTTCGAAGGCTGCGACACGTTCAAGTTTTATGATTTTTGGTATTGGACATATTTTTTCAAAGAGTCAGAGTGAACGATTCGAATCAACGGAGGATGCCTTACGTTTGCTGATGCTTTTGGTAAGCGTATACTGACTCGTCCGGAATCGGTTCGCGATATCGTTGGCACTGTTTCCGTTTTCACCTTAGAACTGCTTATCCCAAGAGTCTTAGGCTTCGTCGTTGCTACGGGGGTCGACTTTGTTTCCGGTTCCAGTCTTCCTCTGCGCAAACTGTATTGCGGATTGTTTCAAAAATAAGGAGTTAAGGGAATGACGAACACGTTCCTAGCCACATCGAAGTTTTTAAATCCAAATTCTCCCGTACTATTCAACCGCTTGGAATGAAATTTATTGTGTGTATGCAGGACGCTTGCTCTAAAAGGGACATGCTGGGCATTTACCAAAATTTTGAAAAAATCGTGCTGATTGTGGTTACCATGGCGAGCTACGATCCATCGTATTGTACTTTCACAAATTTCCCGAGCATAAGCCTCTGAAGCAGTGAAAAGTACACATTCTGAGCTTTGTTTCATTTATTTTAATGAAGAAATGGCGGAGAAATTAGTTTTCGAAATTTTTCACATAATTGTGACAAAAATGTACCACCAGAGCTCAAAATCTTATCGACCGTCGAGAAAATTTAGTTAAACGATTTTCACACTGGAGGCGCAGCGGCTCGCCTCCGTTGTTACCGACTGCCCTTGCATTCTTCCGAAGAATCAATATATTTTTTCACTTGTCACTCGTCACCTACTCACTGCGCTAATTCGTCACCTACGTTACTACTGTAATTACCGTAAGCTGCAGCAGGGAAAAATTTCGAAAAAAAATATTCTTGAAACGTTTTTTGCATTTTCCCAGTCTAATTTTGCACTTTCAGCACAAACTTGGGCATATTCGTAATCAGCAGAGAATTTCCGGTCAAATAGACCCATTTAGAAGGTTAAAAACGAAAAAAAAAAATTTTCGACTTTCCCCGGCCACTTTCCCAGAATCTTGAAAATCACGAAATTTCGAAAGGTCGTAGGGTGAGTGCTCTACGTACTATGGACTTTCATAATCGCAAAAAAAGAGGCAAAGGGGTATGTATGGAAAAATTTGCAAAAATCGATGGTCCAACTTTGAAATTCTGCCAAAAATCGGAAAATCATCGGATTCTAATGATTAAAAAACCATTTTGAAGAGAAAATCATACCGAAAAGATTGAGCGCAAAGTGGAGTGCCAAATCCGAGAGGGAAAAAAGTTATCGATGATTTAGTAAAAAAACTCACTTTGCCCAAAAATCGGAAAAAAATTTTGATTTTTAATATTTTTTTTATAGGTTCATTACGATGTAACTTGATCCCCTGAACACGAATCTACCATTCATTTCCCCAAAAACCCAACATTTCTATGAAAAAATTGTAAAAAACACCTTAAAACACGTTTTTCTTTGCTTCGTTCTATGCTTTCGACAAAAATTTTATGATATTCGTAATCAGCATA
>JAPYZI010003998.1:0-40933 GCA_030523105.1 Ophioninae sp. A BG-2022a | reverse complement strand
TTTGAACTCTTAAAAGGGTCTATTTGATCGAAAATTTTATGCTGATTACGAATATCATAAAATTTTTGTCGAAAGCACGGAACGAAGCAAAGAAAAACGCGTTTTAAGGTGTTTTTTAGGATTTTGTCATAGAAATTTTGGGTTTTTGGGGAAACGAATGGCAGATTCGTGTTCAGGGGATCAAATTACATCGTAAAGGACCTATAAAAAAAATATTAAAAATCCAAAATTTTTTTCGATTTTTGGGCAGAATACGTTTTTGCACTAAATCATCGATAACTTTTTTCCCTTTGGGATTTTACACTCCATTTCAAAGTCGGACCATCGATTTTTGCAAATTTTTCCATACATACCCCTTTGCGTTTTTTTTAGCGATTTTTCGAGTAGACTTTCCGGGAAAACTATACGAGATATCGGTACGAATCCAACGCCATTATTTAAGTCAGGCAAAAACCTTTTCCAAACCCACCAAATGTATCCCCACTCCACTAGAGAAGCTCGTCCTACGACCTTTTGAAATTTCGTGATTTTCAAGATTTCGGGAAAGTGGCCGAGGGAAGTCGAAAATTTTTTTTTTTCGTTTTTAAACTCTTAAAAGGGTCTGTTTGATCGAAAATTTTCCACTGATTATGAATATGCCCGAATTGTTGCCGAAAGTACAAAATTGAAGTGGGAAAATTCAAAAAACCTTGCTAGAATATTTTTTTGACACTGTTCCCTAGAAATGGAGAGGTTGAGACCAATCAAATGGTGGATTCGTCCTCAAGGTATAAAAACAGATTCACACGGACCTGCTATATGAGACTGGACGTCTAAATATAACAATTGTTTGGAGTTTGTTTTTGGGTTTGTTTGGGTTGGGCAGCCACTAGCGCATGCAAGCGGCGAGACTTCCGAGCGGGAGTGTCCGCACGATGGGGGCACGACTCCGGCAGGCCCGTGAGGATTGAGCACGCTGACCGACGTAGCCTGCTCAACGAGTGCGGTTGATGGGCTGCCTTTGAAAATGGATAATAATAATTCAGGGGTTGATCCGGAAACCACTCATGCTTGTATCAATCGACTCACATTTTGACGGCCAACCCCCCATTTCACGGATGAGATTCCATCGTGGGACACCCTGTGTACATATACGTATTTATTAATTAATTAATCTTTTCCATCACTTATTTACTCATTATCCTTTGATGGGAAATATATTTCAACAATAATAATAATAATAATTATTATTGTTAAATATGTTATTCGTTCTTCAGAGTTTATTTATTTCGAAAACGTATTATTTTTTTGTTTTACGAGTACAGACAAAGCAGTCACCGGTTTTCGTAAGCAATATGAAAAAAAATAAATATTTAATTGAAAAAAAAAAAATATATATATATATATATCTGTGTGTTTGTTTCGTTCCTTACGTTTTCCTTGCCATCCTTTCCACCACGGGAAAATTTAGGAAGGACAGAGAGAAGCATCCTCGAGTGTTCCACTGGAAATTCTCAAGTTCGTGCTCTCGGTGCTGCGCGAAATTTCAATCAACTTTGAGAGCCCGGCCGAGTCACAAGGTAGTCCAGAGAGCGATGCCGTCTCTTTCCTGATGGCCCATCCTCGGTTCCTCGATCTCGGTCTCTCGTGAGTGCATTTGGTCGTTTGGGAAGGTGAATCCTGAACGTGGAAACGGGCAGAAAGACAAATATCAGTAGGAAACCAAAGATAAACAGATTTTTCTCGGGAAAAACCAGAACCCATTGAGACGAGCATCAACCAAAGGGAAGAGAGCCAGCTTTAATGTTTGTTCGGACTTGTTCGTCACCGCTCCGACCACTGGATCGGCATTAATTGTTTAAACGTTTAAATTGTTTAAGGTTTTATAAAGAGAAATTTATTGAATAAATAAATATCCAAATGTGTTTTTTAATAATCAACATTTTTCATTTTATACGAACAATGACGTCCGCGATATTCATATACCGATAGCGATAAAAATTATAAATAATGGTCGTGTCGCATTATAGTACAATTACGAATAATTATTATTTATTCGTAGACAATTCATAAAATAATAAAAACATAAAACAACCGTCTGCAAATTTTATATTCCATAACCCAGAATACTAGTTTTGTCTCGTAACTTCAGTTACTTTTTTGTTATTAAATTTCAATTATTTTTATTATTATTCCGTTTTATTACCAAAATAGATCAGAACGTTTAAATTAACGAATAATTTTTTAACATCGCTTACGATTCGTTCTTTCTATCAATCAGGGAAACGATTTTTGTTTCCCCAATGAAAAGATGCTCGACGATGAATCGTAAAAATTGACAATCTTTGTAAGTTTCGGGAGTTTCGAACAATCGGAACGGTGAAATAATTTGGAGGAAGGGATACGGGGTGGGAAGTTTATTGGCGGATTCGATCGCGATATCGATAACAATTTTGTTGAAAAGTTGGAATTGGGAAGTCTGGCGCGGTGTGGGGTTTGTAGCATCGGAGGGTCGGGGGAACTCGAGCGAGGGAAAATTTTAAGTTATTATCTGTTGGTAACAGAAGGCTTGAAAGAAAGAGAAATAGCAAGAGTGTGTGTTTTACGATGAAGGGAGAGAAGTAGGCCTTGGCTATTTATCCAGTCTCTTGGATTTTGGTAACTCCGATTACAGACACCCTCTCACTCTCTCTCTCTCTCTCTCTCTCTCTTTATATCTTTCTCCCTCCAACTTCAATTTTCTGAGCAAACTTATAATCGTCTCGGCCTGAGGGTTTTAGCGGAATGAGCAACAGCAGCATCGCCTCTAAATTGTTAAGTAGACTCCGAAACTACGAGGAAACCAGCCAGGGAAAGGTAGAGAAAGAGGGGATGAAAGATAGAGATAAAAGCCACTGGCACGAAACGACTTGCAGTACTTCTTCGCTGCATTCGTTTCTTCTCTCTTCCTCTCTCCTCCTTTTTCTCTCTATCAGTCTGGCACTCGAGAGACTCAAGGGGTTAACTACCTCTGCAGCGACATATCTACAATCGCATTTGCCAGCTCCCCGTCGTTCAGCGTCGTTAATCATCGAAGGGTAACTGTAAATTCGACGTTACGAAAACTCCACCCAATTATTTCCGCCGTGAACATTCGGTATTTGTTTCACGATTTTTTAACGAATTTTTGTTCGTTCATTTTTATTTAAAAAATATTGTCATTTCGATTTAAAACGTGAATCTATTAAAATTAATGGATTAACTATTTGTTTGGGCTTGTTTCGATTAATTATTCGATAAATATTTAGCTCGGTCATTTAATAAATAAATAATAAAATAATTACAATAAAAAGTCTAATCGGTTCTTCGTTGATGCGAGGAAAATAGGAATTTCTTCCGTGCCTTTTTAATTATAATAGAGGAATGGGAATAGGAGAGTTGAATTTTGCAACGGATAATGGAAAAAGGAAGAAAGAGAGAGAGAGAGAGAGAGAGAGCGAGCGAGAAGGCTGGTTCGATGTTAGATAAACTAGGAATGGTACCCTGGAGGGTACATCGAGAATCGATACTGGAAAAAAGGGGAAAGAAAGTTGCTGAACTCGTGACCGGATCTGGCGTTTATTTCGCTAAATAGCCACACTTCCGTTAATTGTTTCGACTATATCTTACGTACGCCCCGCGTTTAATCTACCTCGGTACATTCCCCTTTCTCCCTACTGTTTTCACGGTCTATCCTTTTTTTTGTTAATCCTTCCACCACCTCGTAACGTAATTCACTGATGCACCATTATTGCCAAGTGTACCAAGCCTCCCAAGCTACTCGTACCGACCATTTTTTATTCTCCTCCCTTTCCTTTTCCCCCCGGGCCTCTATTTATTTTTCACTGGCCTAAAAACCACCCCGACCACGATCCACCTCGATCGACTTATTTTTCCGTCCGGAGTGTGCAACCGCTGCAAAGCAATCGCACCGTAATTGCAGGGGTGCAGCGACAAAAAAATCAAGGGCTGTACTTAGCTGACAAATTAATTTCGAACGAGTTTTTTTTCCCCCCGCGCATCTTTCAAACTTTCAGATTTAATAAAAATGCTTTTGAATGAATCGGAAACTTTTGAATTTAGTTATCACTTTATTTAATAGTGTTGTTACAATTGAATATCTAATTAAATTAAATACAAATGAATCAACTATAAATAGCGATAATGCAATCACGATTTAATAATACAAATTAATTAGAATCTTTTTCTCCATTAATTGGAAGCTCATCGAGCAACCATTAATATGTATTTATTAACCAATCAACAATAGCGATAATAATTATCATCGATATTTAATCAAACACTTTCCCAAACACTAACGATGCGTCCATAAACAGTGTTACCCGAGTCTGGTCGAAACGTCGTTTTTTGCAAACGATTAATTATCGTCCTTTATTAATTGATAGCTCATCACGCATCGATGAATAATAATTAACTAATCAACGAAGGACCATGATAATTCTGATCGACGTTTTATCAAACAATTTTCCAAGCTCCGAAGAACCGTTCAAAAGCAATGTTGCCACAATGTTCAGTCGTAACGTCGTATTTTTCACGCGGTTACATTTTTTTGCTTCATTGATCGAAATCTCATCAAGTATCGATGAATAATAATCAACCGATCGGCGACGACCGCGAATAATTTCCATAAATATTTCGTCGGTTAGCCATTTGTTCGCGGTGGGAAAAATGGTACTGCAATTTGGTACCGCTCGTGCCATTTTTGTAATCCACTTTGCCCGCTCCCTCCTCCTCTCAATTACGATCCAATTGACACGGTTAATTAATTTCGCAGCCCGCGGTTTTAGGCGCGTCCCGCGGTAAATGCGGCAAAATTTGGGCTCGCAGGGGGGTGCGGTGGCGGCGGTAAAGGGGTTGTCCTTCAACTTGCCTCGAGAACGGACAGCGAGTGTACTCGTCACCGGATTCGTAGCGAAGCGATAATAATTATTGTAAGCGCGTTTATGACCGCGCGCGGATGGCTCGTACGTCACCTGGGAAATCTAGCCTCCCCTGGAAGCCCCGTGCATCCTGTCACTCCTGACCAACCCGGTAGTGGATACCGCGACCCGTGACGATCCACGGATCGAAGCCCTTTTGAACCGACGGCGAGGGAAAGGGAGGAGGGCCCTCCGACCGCGCGAGCCGATTCCCCGTTGTTAATTTAACCCCCCACCCCTTTAACGAAGCCTGGCGTCGATGGGCGCGTCTTCTCCCAAAAGCTACTTTTTTTCACACTCCGTTTCGTTTTTTAAGAATCCTCTGTTCCACTTTCGATCCGCTTGATATTTATTTCTCATTAATTATCGAAGCAATCGTGGCAATTAATAATTGGAATTGTTGTTAGTCGAATGAAAAATATTTCCTCAATGGTCCGCTCCTTTATGGACTATTTTAATAATTGTTCGAATAATTTAATCGTGCACACCTGGCATTCCCAACTGATGATTAATTTTTGAATAACTTTTGGGTCCCACTTTCGAAGCTTTTAAAATCTTTTCGTTTATTCAATACCTGCAATTAAATTGCTGTAAAAATGACATAGGCATTTTGTGCGAAAAGTTTTGAAAAGTTCCGAAGGCTCGGTGAATTTTTAAAAGTTATGAACCACGCGTCACTTTGAATCTTCACTTTACATTTTTTAGGCATATTTTATTATGCCTAAAAATTGAAATGTACAAACGAATGAAAAATAATTAATCCGAAGGGCGTAAAGTTCGTAATCAATAAAAATTAAACAACGACAAACTCAAAAAAAGAAATGCTATAAACAAATTTAAAAAACAACGTTAAAAATATTCGGGCTCCAATCGTTGTTGGCTAATTTTTTAAAATGTCTCCATCCTCTCTCGCGAACTTTAAAAAGCTCTTTACTAAAAATTCCCTCGTCATTTTTACAGCAATTGAATTTGAATTCTTTTTGTTTTTACAATGTCGCCACGAAATAATGCATTTTACAAATGACTGCAATAAAGCAAAATCTCTTTTGCCCCTACCATCTCACGCTCCGTTTGATCCGTCCCAAGGGCTTTTGCGAATCCAAAATCGTCCATTTCTCGTCCCCGATTCACCAATAAAAAGCAACGTCTTGGAAAAACGAAGGTTCAAAAAAAAAAAAAACGGCTCTTGTATCAATGAAATAAAAAGGAAAAAAAAGAACGAAGGCATACGAAACAATTACTCTTGCCGATACACACGAAAGAAACGAAAAAAAAAAGATGGAACGGTGTACCAATAATTGAGCAATTTGTAGGCGAGAGGGAAAAGAGTGGAATCCAAGGCAAATAAATATGGGCGAGATTTCGAGGCAACGAGCTCTTCGCTCGTGAAAAAAAGGGGTGCGCGAAAAAAAAAAATGAAACGACAAAGAAGCCCGGATGACTGGAGGGACGAGGGCCTTGATGGTCACGACGAAGGGTGAAGCACTCCTGAAGTATTTAACGCGCGATCTCGCGGCAAAATCAGCCACGTTGGCGACTACGAAGAACGTTTTCTTATTTTTTTTTTCTTTCTTTTCTTTTCGTTCTCTCTCGTGAAGTTTCTTTCTCCGATCGTGTACTTCGGGGGTTAAAAAAGGGGGTTGGATTTTTTTCCATCTTGTTACAAGAAGGTTTCCGAGGGATGGAAAATTTATCTTCATGGCTCTTTCTCTCCTCTCGGCCTCTCTTTTTCCATCCTTCCTCCCCTGCGCCCCCTTCCACCCTCTCGATAAATTTACCACTCAGCGATCTCAAAGAATCTTGGCTCGAGTACCCGCGAGTGTATTCGAGTGAACGACCATTGTACACGGTACATCGAAGGTATCGTCGTTTCCTTTTTTCCCCCCCCCCCCCCCCCCCACTCCAATCCCTCTTTTTCTCATTTTTACCACCCTCTTTGTCTATTAAGTCGGAGTAGCATCGTCCTGGTAGTAAACCGAGGGATTAGTAGAGGCAAAAAAAAAGAAAATAGAAAAACAAAAGCACCCCTAGCACACACACACACACACACACACACAAATTCGTCTCCCCTGGAGATTGGATCTCGCTGGAGGAGGAAGAAAAAAAAACGTACGAAAGCGAAAGAGAAAACAAACGAAAAAAAAAATGTCCACGAGCTTCCGTCGGGCCGAATGTTCGATTTTATCGACCGGCCGCGAGTAAAGCGTCGCGGATAAAGAGGAATCGTCGAAAACGATAAAACGAACGAGACGAGGCGGAGGAAAGAACGAAAAAAAAAATCAATGTTTCTCCGTCTCTTTCTTTCTTCGTTTCTCTCGCGACGATTCTCACGATCGGAGAACGAAAGGAAAAAAAATAAAAGAAAGAGAAAACGGCGTTGAATTGTCTCGGGATTGCCGCGACAGTCGTGAAAGTGAAGTAAAGAAGTACCCTCGCGCTTTATCTCTCTCGTTCTCTTTGGTGAAGGACGGGAGGATCGCGAGGCATAAAAAAAATATACGCCCCTTCTAAGAGTCCTGCTGCTTTTCACGAGCTTTTTCTACCCTGCCTATCGCTCTCTCTCTCTCTCTCTCTCTCTCTCTCTCTCTCTCTCTCTGGTTCTCGATCCTGATAGACTCCATCGTCGCGTTCTACTCCTGTTTTTCCCGATACTGAAACTAGGATCGGCAATCATCGACGCGTTGCCATCCGCAGGTATTCAAGCTCGTAACAATAAATAATTATTCGCTGCGATAAAAGCCCCCCGAAGATAATCCGAGGAAGCTTCGGAATATCGAACGTCACCTTTTAGTCGCAAACGGTAAGATTACAAAAGTGAAAAAACATGGAGTCGTTGAAAGAGGCGAGACAGAAAGAGAGAGGGAGAAAACAAGAGATTGATCAATTAATAGATCGATCGTGTTTGTTAAGCCCTAGAAAACTGCACTCACGAAAAACTGAAAAATAACAAGAAATCTTAAAAAATTCTTACGGTTCAATATTATTGTTTAAATTATGTTACGACAATAATTTATTATTACAATAGTGTAATATAAATAAGATAGTAGTTATTATTTATTCACACTACACGATAATGTTACACGAATGAGAATAATGATAAAATAAATAAATAATAAAAATAAAAGTAATAATAGAACATCGACAACAATAACAATAATAATAATAATGCGAGAAAATGAATCACCGAACAGAATTTCTATTGAAAAGTAAAGAAACATAAATTAAGAGGGATAATCTAAATAATGGAAAAATTCAGACAATAGTAATCACAAAGAGAGGGCGAGAGGAAGAGAGAGCGAGAGAGAAAGGGAGAGAGAGAGAGAGAGAGAGAGATAGACTTAAACGTTTTGTTGTCGTTGTCGAAAGTTTTCGCAGCCCTGGAGCAAGGTGAAACTTGCTCAGCACCTCTTTCGAGGATCACCGAGTACTCCACCACCCTCGAGCCTCCCATGCCTGAAGCTCGAAGCTCGTAGTATTCACTCCCTGGAAAAGTACCCCTCTCGGTGGGCCGTCAGGGCGCGAGGGTGAGAGGAAAAGCGAGGCGGTGAACGAGAGATCGAGTAGCCAGACCCACCCGATCCATCGTTGGCGTTGGTGTTCATCGGCTTGAGAAAGGGAAGGAGGGGTAGCGGCGGCAAAACCGTCGACAATTTTGGCCCGGAGGACCTTTCGTACAACGGTGCATCCGCGTGTGTTGAGACACCAACGATACGCGAGGCCGTGCTCCACAGGTCTCGAGTATCAAACTCACCCCTCGCGGCCCCTTCTCCTCTCACCACCTTCGAGATAACTTCGCGCCGCTTGTCTCCTCCTATTTGCTTTGCGCTTCCGTTCGTGTTCCCGACGTCATCGTCTCGTATGCACTTTTACCAAAACGCTCGACGAAACCTCAGCCCCGAAGGGATCCACCGAAAAAATCGTTGTCGTCTGGAATACTCGAACGGGCGATACGGAAATGCTTGATTTTGCGACCTCTCGCGAACATTTTTTCAAGTTCCTTGCGAATTTACTATGGAAAGAAACGGATTTTTTTTGTAACGCTCTGTAGAGGAACTCTGTGCGGGAAAACGTTTCGTGACGAATAAAAAGGGTGGAGTAGAACAGTTTGAACACTTTTTTAAGACGAAACTTGAAAATGAATATTTCCATAAAATAGATTAACTATTTTTTATAAAAGAGTATACTATTTTAATGAATAATTATACATTTACTGTTAGACATGACTAAAAAAACGTACCGTTTGTTTTTGCATCGCTCTATAGCCTCGCGTGCACGTAGATACCTATACAGACACGTTTTATCCCCCCGAGCCCTCAAAGGTCAACGAACTTAGTTATTAAACGAATGAAAAAAGTGTTGAAACACATATAAAATGGATTTCTTGTGCAGAGCCCTGTAGTTGTATTTGCTCCCGAATAAATATACGTATACAAGCCTCTTTGGGCCATAATTGCGAGCGATGAGTGCTCCTCCAGCGTTCGTCTTATCGCGGTGGCTTCTCTCTTTCCCCTCCCTTTCCCTGTCATCCTCCCCGTTCCCCCCTGGCCGCGAATCTCTAGGGGAAGCTTGACGTGCCTCAATCTCCCTTCGGATACGCGAAGAGGGACAAAGGAGCCGGGGCCACATTAACGGAAACGTTCAGGCTTCTCGAGTGACGAGACAGCGAGCTCAAAGTGTTCGGTTTGTTGGCGAAGGGGACGAGGGAGGGGGTGGCGGGGGGTGTGGTAGAAAGGACGAGGACACGCGGGACCGAAGGGTGGACGAGTCGAGCTTGAAAATTCGTAACAAACGGGACAAAAGAGTATCTCGCGACAACGCCAGACTGAGCAACGTGTTTCCGTTTCTCTTGTGTTTCACTCGTGTCCTCTCTGGCCCAGTTGTTTCATTGTAATTCCTTTACCACGGGGAGAAAACACTCGTCGCAGTCGAGGGATGGAAAATTTCACCTTTGCCCCTTACCGGGGCATTTTGATCGCTAACAATGAGACAAGACAGGCAGTAAAATTTCACCCTGCTCTCTCTCTCTCTCTCTCTCTGTCTTTCTGTTATCTGTTCACCGGCTTGGCTCGGCTCGTTTTTCTCGTTTCATTTTTGCCTCCGGTATCGTCCTGCTCGATCCAACTGCAACGCCCTCTTTTGAACCCCCGAAAATACGGTTTTAACACACCGACCGGAAGTTGGATTCAAAGGCGTACAATTTTTTATATATCGTTTCCTTTTTTGTGTCGAGTCGTAGTAACAATTTATACGTAAATTCGAACGGTAATTGGTATTAATAATTATTATAACGGGCAAAACAAGTGAGTGAATCATAAATCCATATAATGAAATAAATAACAATAATAATTAATTCGTTTAAATAAAAACAATATGAAAATTAATAATAATAAAAATAGTAAACGATAAAAAATAATGATAATGCGCGACAAAAATGAAGCAACGTGCACACGCGTGACAGCGAAACGAAAGAAAAGTATCTTCAATAATTTGATATTGAACGATTAACGAGAAGCAAATATGAAAAATCAAATTTGACGCTCGAAAAAATCCGTATCGCGAAAACGCGCAACAATTGAAACGAGAGCACGGGCGGGAGAAACGGAGGAAGGTTCTTTGAAAGTTTGCCGTTCCCGGGCCGAACCGGTTTTCATTTTCCTTGGCGATTTTGTCTCCGCGTTGAACGAAAAAGTCGATAAGAAGAGGGCCGTAAGAACGGTCGAGGGGTAAGAACTGAAAAACAGGTAAGAGTGTAGAATGTGAGATACAAAAGTTAGCAACGGGACTCGGAAAATTGCTACGTTCGCGAGGCACCGTCGTCAACTTTATCACGTTCGTTAGGAGCCATGAAACACGATTTTACGGGACTTTTTTTTCCACCCTTATTTCACTTTGTCGCTCTTCATAGCTCGGACAAGAAGGGCGGGTCTTGAGAACGAAGGCGGGGCGAGGAGAGGACGGGGGACGAGAGGCTTTACGTATCTTCCGACGTCACGGAATAGTCTCATCACCGGAGTGATAAAATTTACTTGCCTCCGCGACCTTGTTCGAAGTAATCGGATGTTACTCCTCGCGACGTTTCTTGCCGCTTGATGTCGCACGCATTACGGAAATTGAAAAATTTCTTGGTGCGGAAAGACACCGGCGGGTAGGGAAGAAGTTCTCGAGATTCATTTATTGAACAAAAAAATACACTCGCTACATTTATTAAAGGGAAATATCATTTATTTTGTATTTTTTACTTTTTCTTCCGTATTTTTCGACGATTATTTAAAAAGATATTTTATTGTATATTTTTTAATAACTATTTCCTAGTAATATTCGATTTATTTATATTTATTCAGCAGGCGTTCCATTTCACTACCCGACGGGAGACTTTGAACGAAAAATGATCGCTTTTTCTTTGGATCGCTCTAACGCGTAAAGGATCATTTATTTACCACCCTGATATATAAAATATTATACATTCCGGATCGTCCTAGCTTTTGAAACATCTTCTTCACTCGTTACCCTATTCCGCGAAATATCATTTCTTACCACCCTCGTGTACGAAACACCATTTTGCCTGGACCACCCAAAAATAACGGAACAGCATATTTCTCGCAACTCTGGTATATGAAAGCGAAAGCTCGTTATCAGTTGCGTTTTGAGCTCATTTTAACCAAGAAGCAATATTAAGGGTGATCGTTCGAAGTTTCTTTTCAACGCGATCCTTATCGACGAGGGTTTAACCGGCCGCGCGCGTGACGACGTCCCTCCCGTATCACATCGACGACGTTATCGCTACACCCGCACGAAAAGCAAAAAGAAAAAAAGTGGAAAAAACCATCGGTAAAAAGAACAGCCCCGAGTTAAATGCCTCCGCTCGACGGAGTACGAACGTCGGAGCGAGAACAAAAGAAGCGTCGCTTTATGGGTTAAAAAAAGAAGAAAAAGAAAGGAAAAAAACAAGAAACGTGAAACAAAAAAGGTAAGCAGCTCGCGTCCGCGAGGATAGAAAAAAAATGCCGAGCCACAGAGGGTGGTCGAAAGGGAGGCCGAGAGGGAGGGTTTCGCCAGGAGCTTTCCGTAACCGATAATCTCGACGTTGCGTAAAAAAGGGCAGTGGAGAAACGTGACCGGTTACGAGAATCTCGCAGGAGCGGGAGGGGGGCCGGAGGGTTTTCAGGGGGGTGAGGGTGAGACAGAAATGAATTGGACGCGGGAAATAGCGCGGCGCCGGTGCTGCAGTAAACCACAAATCATTGTTTTATGAATATTCAGGTTGCCGCGAGAAGAAGGGGAAGGGGGCGGATGAGGGTAAAAAGGAGGGGGCGGGGAGAGGGTGCAAAAATAGCGTCGCGTACCAGCGACTCCCAGGTCAGATCGATCGCGATTTCCTTTCGACTTCCGTTCTTTGGCCATTCTTACCATCCCCTAATCAAGCCCCCGCCCCATCCCACCCCCTGGTTCGTACCTTCTCGCTCCGAGCCATCGTATTTCTTTCGTCTTATGCAAAGTTACGGTTCTGGCCCAAAGAAGACGTTCTTTTCTCCCCACTAGCTCTCCCGCACCCTTTTTCTCTTTCCTCTTACCCCCCTCCAGCCCTTCCGCTCTCTCTCTCTCTCTCTCTCTCTCTCTCTGTCTTTGTCACAGTCCATTGCAAGAGCACCACCCACGTTTTGCCCCTAGTGAATTATTCCATTTTTTTTTCCTCCGTCGTCCTCTCTCCCGTCCCTCTTCGTCGGTCATTCGGCCGGTATTCCAGCGGGTCGAGATAGAAGCTCTTTCGTTTCCCGCCACCGCTGTCAGCCCCAATTGTTTCGAGAGCAAAAAACAATAGAGAGAAGAAGCAGAGACTACGAGGAAACGAGAGTACACTATTTATCGGAGGTACCTCCTCCTCCTCGGAGGAGGAGGAGGAGGAGGAGGCGGGAGAGGGAGGAAGAGGAAACGAGATGGGAAACGAGAGAGAGAGAAAAAAATAAGAGGCGGAGGGACGAAGAGAAAGAAAAGGGAAGAGGAAAAGGGTGCGGAAGGGACGGAAAAAATAAGATCGAGCGCGAGGGGGACGAAGGGTGAGGGGGGGAACGAGACAGAAAAAATAACAGAGAGAGAGCGAGGAAAGGAGGAAAAGCTCACCAGTAGGTATCAGCAAGTTTCAAATAATGGAGGAAAAGTCGTCGGCGCGAAAAAAGGATTCTCGAAAGGACGAGATTCACGGAGTCGGGGGCTGGTTGAGAGAGGGAAAACTAAGGGTTGGTACAGCGTTAAGAGGACTCGCGAAGTGGAAAAATAAATAAATGTGGCGAGAGACTGCGGTTTCGCGTACGTTCAACCGTTCCTCCCCTTCCCTCCCTTCGCCCTTTATTCTCGTATACGCGTGTACAGCTCTGTATGTATATATTTTTTCATTATCCAAACCGCATTTTTTTTTCCCACGGATTTTCCTTACAAGCTCCACCGAGTTTCCCCTTTCCCCTCGCCTTCGCGATACACTTTATTTTTTTTCGAGCTTCCTCTTTGCACTTGGATTTCACCGCGGTACCAGCGAAAGGTAAAAATCTTTCCGGTACTCGGAACAAGAATAATAAACACCCCTCGCGCGATCCCTCGCTTCCTCGGCACGAGTAACTTACGAAAGGTGTATAAACGAGAGATAAATATTAATAATCTCGCTATTCTCGGGACGATAAGATCTCGATAAGATCTTTTTTTTTAAACGAATTTCTCGTTGCTGAGACGTCTGGAAGAAAAACCGGGCGAATATTGACAAAGTACATTTACCGTGTCTCGTCGATTAGTTGTTGCTTATTCAGTTGTTATTATTCCCTGTTACTTTTATTTATTTTCAACTTGGTTCGTGTACTTAATTAAATACAAATTTCGTTCGAATATGATTTTTTTATGTAATTTATAATTTCGCGGTGGTCAATATTAATTTCGATTTATTTGTTCGAATAAACAATTTCGAATTTGCATTCGCTCCGCAAATAAACAAAATCGTTATTTGATTTTAATTGCCTAGGGGTAGTTTGCAAATTTTTATTCCACAGTGGCAACGGTCAGTTTTTGGCCAGACGAGATACGTATCCACTGCTTTGCTCCTTCCGTAGTGATTTCGGTCGGTATTGGGGCCGACGAGTGAGTATTTTTTTATTATTCGTGAATTTATTACGAAAAATATTAAATGCTAAATTATTTGGCACAATAATAGTAATAATAAACTATTCACTCCGTGTATAATCAAGCGAAAAATCTCTCGACGGTCGGTGAATTCCGGTATTCAAAAAATACCGAGTACGGAATGATAAAAATATTTCGTCAGTATTTGTTCAGGGAGATAACTCTCCGTGGCAATGTTGTCTCTCGGTGATTACAAGAACTATCCGATAAGCCAGGAATTCCCTTGATTATTTGTAAATTAAACTCGTACAAACAATAATAAAATAATAAAATCGCTCAGTCCGTATTGAGTCAAACGCGATATCTCCCCAAGAATAAATTTGCCTCGCAGTGGTTACGGTCGTTGAGCGGTCGGACGAGAAATATCCGGATTACTATTAGCGAATCCCCTTCGAATAATAATAATTGAAAATAAATAAAAAACGAAGTAATTTGAATGGCGTTAGAAATAAAATGTAAAAAATCCATCGGCATTTACTCGGACGGAAAATAATTCACGATTAATTTTTCTCTCGCAGTGGTTACGGCTAGTATCGGATCAGACGAGAAATATCTCGGTGATTATTCGCGGATTCCAAGCTTCGCCGTGTCGAGAAAATTTTTTATTTAATCCCTTTGTACAAAGGCTCACGGGAAAAGATATATTTGACACGAATCACGCTTAAGACCCCGCTCCCGGGCCACGTCCCTTTTCCTCGACTAATCAGAATTCTCGTTATTTGTGTACGGTTCACTTATTTCAGCCTATGTAGGTGTAGACTCTCGAGCTGTTCAGCTTCTCTCATCCCTCTGTATCACAGAGTTTTTTTTCTCTCGTACTTTTTTCTCTCACTCTCTCGTAGACACTCGAAATTTATTTAAGGGTCTATACGCGCGTGTGTACGTGTGTACGATTTTACAGTTACCGACACAGAGTTCGTCGCGGAGACTTCACGCTCTAATTATAGCACCGGCAGTTGCGAGCTGGTGGCGTCGCCGAAGCAATTATCCCTGCAATGCCCATACAGAGGAGAAGCCAAGAGGGCCGGAGCGAGAGAGAGGGAAGAAAGAGAGCGAGGATGAAGCCATTAGTTGCACGACACAGCGCGGAGTGCGAAAATATATATGTATATGTATGTATATCTTTTTTTTTTCGCTTCCCAAGACTAACAGCCGATAAGCGAGGACAACGAGATTTTTACAGTGATTAGTTTATTGTCGTTTCGTAAATAGTTTAGGGCGAGTGCAACGAGCTTTTTGTCGTCTCGGGGCAGGCGAAAGAAAGGATCGTAACTTCTCGCTCCCCTTTAAAACTTTTGCCGCGTCAGCTAAAAATTATGAGACATTTGAGGGTGGAAAAGTTGGAGGTTAAGAATCCCGTTGCATCGATGGGTGAAAAGAAGAGCTGAACCAAGGGGCTCGAAAAATTATCATATCGTAACACGAGTAATAACAAAAGAAATGAAACAATTATAAAAATAATAGTAATAATCATTAATATATGAATAATTCAATTTTCGGTGGGAAAAAAGTTGATAGCACCAATAACAAAAAAATAAAAACTACGTAACGCAACAATACGATAAATATTAAAATTATAACAATAAAGATGGCAACGATAATATGTTTAAAAAAAAATAGCAATAATTATTAACGTACGAATTATTCATCAGTAAATATAATAATATTAAATTCTCACGGTAGCCCTTAAAAATTCCAAATTTGACTAAAGCGGTCGGAAGCGATGAAATAAAAAAAAAAAATTATTCACGGTTTCGAATATTCTCCAACGATCGCGAAAAGCGTATTTTCCACGCTGGATCCTATTGGGACCGTTGAAAAAAAAATAGTTAACAATGACAAAAAACGAGAATATTCGCCACAAAAAGGGTGGGTTCGGTGTATCGATGAAGAAAAAATGTGAAATTGTATTTCGCGCGACGGGGAACAGGCACGAGCGTGAAATTTGGCTGCAGCTCGTATAAACGCTCATTGATTGGGACGGTGCGATTCTCATCGAGTCGTCAATTTAATCGAGCCCCCTGTATTCACTCGAGTGCGTACGGATTTCTACGCGCGAATAACAATTTTCCCGATTACGATTCAGCCTTCGCGTCTCCATCCCTCGATCCCTCGTCCCCTCCTTTATTTGTCCATAATACTTCGTCGACTGAACTCCAGCGATTCGGGGTGAGAAATGCCAGGGTAGGAAAATTCGTTTCATGAAAATTAGCCATCCCGACGAGTGAATAACCTCGTCATTCAAATGGAATTGCGTCTACGAGATGCGAGAAAGAGAGAGAGAGAGAGAGAGAGAGAGAGAGAGAGAGAGGGAGAGAAAGATCCCATCGAGTTTCAACCCCCGAGAACGAGTATTGCGGGTAGTGAAAGGGAAAAAAGAAAAAAAAAACGAAATCAATAGTGTTAAGGTGAATAGTGAAAGACGACGGAGGCCAACGAGACGCGGCATTGTAATTGATTAATTCAATTTCCAGATCGATTATCGAGACATCTCGATAAACCGTTTACCACCATCAACCCCTCGGCTTTTTCATCCCTTATCCTTTTCCTTTTCTCCGCTCCTTTTCATTCTCACGAGAAAGGGCCAAAAAGGATCGAGATAAAGCTATCAAGCTCAATCGAGCAAATAGAAATCCTCAAAAAGCAACACACGTTGAATAAAAGTAACAAATCGAATGAAGGTTATACACAGTTGATGCTTCTTGGAACGAAAAATGACATTTAAAAAATTGTAAATAATCCCTGACGGGGCTCAGGAATTTTTCAGTAGATAAAAAGGGGCGAAAGATGCCAAGGGTCAAGGTTAACGCGTACCTTACTAAACGATTTATCAAATCTTCGGATCGATTATCGGAGCAACCCTTCGCTACTATCAATCCCTTATATTCTTTACATCCCTGTCTTTCTTTTCTTCTCCCTTCGCACCTTCGCGAGAACCAAAAAAGCCCAAAATAATAAAGATCCACCCAATCAAGCAAATTAATACCCTCGAATAATAATAATAAATTTTCCGAAAAAAAAATCCAAGCGCGAGAACCATCGATATCGAAACAAAAATAAAATTCAAAAAATGGTCCAACAACCCCTACCGAACGGCATCGAGTATCGAATAGAAAAACGTATGGAGTAGGAGAAATTGGAAAGTAGGGCCAATTTGAAGAATATATTTGTATCGGAGGTTCGAATTTTTTCAATCCACGATGGAAGTTGGATGGTTTCGTAAAAAAAAAAAATAAATAAAAAAAACTCGTAGCTATTCTAGGAGAGTGGTTATTCGATTTTCGATTCTTTTTACTTCCCGTTCTCTCTACCGTGTCTCATCCTCTCCCGTTTTCAGGCCTAGAGCCCTCATTGAGCTGAAAAGCTCTCGAGCTTTTGGGGGTGTTAAAAAAATCGCGAGGGAGTAAAGTGTTGGAAAAAATTCGAGGCACACTCGGGGTTCTTTGAACTCTCGAAATTTTTACCACATTTTTCTTTTTATTTCTTTCCACTTCTCTTCTCACACTCCTCGTTTCATCCTCCGTTAAAAATGTTCGCCCCTCGTACGTCAGACGCGTCACTGAAAGTGGTTCCGCGTATACCACCCCTCGCTTTCCCTTTATTTTTCTCTGCACCGGTATGTCTTGCGGGACATTGTCATTTTTTATTGTTGAAGTTCCCGGACGTATGCGTCGCGGTACACGAACGACCGTTCCCGTATTACGTCGAGGGTTGGGGCTGATTTCCTCCTGAATTCAACGCAAACAGAACGAACGGAACGGCAGAGGGAAAACAAAATGGAAACTTAAAATGCCTCGAAACGAGAAGAGATTTTTTTTAATAAAAAAAAGGCATTGATTAATGTAATACCTATTTTAATGAGCCTTGCATAATAATCGTATCATATAACAATACATATATACATACATACATATGCATATATATATATATATCATAAGTATATTATAACGCATGAAATATATTACATAATTGTAATATTGATTATAAGACGAACGACGGAATAATAATATATTTCATGTACGACGATATCGTATCAAGCCACTGTACCCTTGAACGCGAAGGTCGCTCATAAAAAAAATAATTAATCAAAGCTCCGCCGAGAAAACCTCTTTGAGCGTGTTCCAGTGTTTTCGGGAAAACGGCGACGGACTTTTTCTTGGAGCGTTTCCGGGCTTCTCGACGATTGGGAGTTCCCGGTGTCCGAAACTCCGGGCTCGTTGGGAAGAGACGCGAGAAGAAATATCACACCGGGTAGGATCTCGGCGAGTATCAATTACACGGATCGCCGTCGCACCCCCCCCCCTCCGCCGTCGGCGTACTCTGCCCCGCGTCAACCTCGGTTACCCCAGCGGTCCCGTAACCCCTCGGGCTCCCTCCGTACGACGGAGTTTTGCAGGAAATTCGCGACGGTGAGTCGAGTCGCCGCCGCCGAACGCGGAAGAGGGGGCAACGGGATTCGAGGGGTGAGTTCGGGCGAAACTCGGAACAATGCCCGGGGCAGGTCCCGCGGTGCTTTTCATTTGCATATGAATTGCCGTGGATGCTTTCGGGGAAGTTTCCGTACGGGGGTTGTACAGTCCGGGCGAAGACAAGCGGGACGGGAACCCGGCGGCCCAGGTATCCCTGGGACAGTGTCGCGGACTGGTTAAAACGAAGCCGGAGAAGGAGGACCCGGTCGTCCACGGAGCTTCGAACGATTTTCACTCGTGGGAGACCCAAAAGGGGCGAACCGACGGATTCGAGGCTGAGAAAGGGCCGCGAGGGGGCGACCGAGGGGGGCAGGCCGGAGGGTGAGAAGATCCTGAATGGTAACGACCAGTCGTAATACCACCTCCGTGTTCCTCCCGCGAAACGACGAGCCGGTTTGCCTTGTCCGCGATCGTACTACGTCGGGATAGTTCGAATTACTCCTCCCGGACCGCCCTTCCGACTCGGTGGAGATGTTGGTCCATTATACATCCGAGTCTCTCGCCTCTCGACCCCCTCCTTCCACGAGCCGTCCAGGCATTCCTGCATTTTCGGTTTCTACGTGTGTACGCGTCGACGCGAGGCTGTAGCTATCCTCGTTTCGGTGCGTAGATGCACGGAGAGAGAGAGAGAGAGAGAGACAAATATACGGACGTCTGTACAGTGTGAGTCTCGAGAAACGGTGAACGTCTCCGTTGGATTCGAAACCTGTGATTCATTTGTACGAATAAAAATGATCAGTTCTCATATTCCGAATAAATAATGAATCATCGATTATAAATACTATAACGCATTAATGACACTACGAAGCGTGGATACGTGAAATTCGAATTTCGGAAAGTTTGCAAACACCCACGAAGGGACGGTCGTATTATCGTTTATTTGTTATTTTTTGTTGTTTCTTTTTTGTTTCGTGATCGGTATGAAAATTGAGTGAGTCACGGTGATATTCCATGACTCCGGCATGAACCAAAAATATACGTCGCCTGTGTTAAATTCGTATCTCTATAACCACCAAATTATTGATCTCAAAATTCGGAAATAACTCACGCAGCGTTACACAATCGCGAGCTATAATTTCCCAAGTTTTCAAGAACTTTGCTTATTTTTTAAGACCCATAGAAATACTTTAAATTTGCCTACGTAGGTAATTCGTGTTTTTTAATGCAGCGGATACAATTGGAGCGTTCCATTTTTCGTTAGGCACCCTGTACGTGTACAGCGTATACGAGTGCATACATGTGTACGAACATGCAGGGAAGACAAGGTGGAACGTCCTTAAATTACAGCTTAATTAAAGTGCAATTACAATCTCGGATGGAAGTCTTCTCCCTCTCCTTCACTGCCCCTCCCCGCCGACCGCGTTCTCTTCAGCATTGGTGGAACCTTGGAGTAATCGTGTACCTCCCGCGCGAGAGTCATCCCTCTGGTCTAGCCGTTTCGCCGTAAGAGTATTCGATGCTTCCGTTATTTCTTGAAAGCCGAACGGTGGATGGAGCGTTTGAAATCTCTCTCGATTCCCCGTCTTTGGTTGTCCCCTTAAAGCCATAGTTGGCAATCCTTCGGATCGAGAGCCGTCCTCTTCCCGGGACGGTGGGAGAAGGAAGGAACCAACCGAGCGGTACTTCTGTCGGGATCCCTTTGGACGCGCGGTTGCTTTGCGGTTTCATATTCGGGATGCAGGTTGGTTCGAAAGGCACGTTGGAGCGGAAAGGAAACCTCCTAACCGGGAGTGGGGTTTGTGTAACCTCACAGGGAGTAATTAAAGGTGTTCTTTGATTGTTGAGCGTGTTACACTCAGGATACCAAGAACATAGGATTACGGTGTGGGACAAAGCGTGCGTCGAGGCGTATCTCGGAGGATCGTTAAATCCAGCCAATTTTCGTTCCTCGAATCAGAGTTATTGTTACTATATTTTTTTCCAGTTCTTTATCGGTATTTTTGCATTACTATTTATTTATTTTGTCTTACTTTCGCAGACATTTTCTTTTTTTCGTTTTTTCAACAAATTTTATTCACACGAAATTTGTATTTTTTGTCAAATTGCTATTTTTGGGGATTATTTTTATTTCGTTCTTTTTTTACACCGGCCCATTTGATTCTTTATCATTGTTTATTCGTTTTGCTTTATTTTTGAGGGAATTTTGTTTTTGATTCATCAGAGGAGGAGGAGGTTGGTCCATCGAATCGCCTATAACTTTTATAGCTTTTCGAATTTCAGGGTAAATACGATAAATAATATCCTTGGTAAATAAATTACTATTCTTGATATTATTTATAATTTTATTATCTCTGATAATAAAATGATACATAATATTCTTGACATCGTCCAATTATAAACAATATTTTTTAAGCGTTAAAGCGAGCGACGAAAAATATTGACGGAAACAAGTATTACGGATGTGTACCTTTAATAAAGAAATCGGCGCGGGTGGATAAGAGTGTGTGGGCGAAACGCTCCGGCGGTATCGTTTACAATAAGAACGAGAGAGAGAGAGAGAGAGAGAAAGAGAGGGAGCCAAAAACCAATTAACTCTCCGTCTACATCCGCCCCCTTCTACGGTACCCTTGGTTGCTTCTTGGCTTCGGATCGTACCGGGGCTTGGCTTCCCTCGGAGCATTCAAAATCCACGAGAAAGCCTTCAGCATCAAGCCCTTGCGATCGAAAAGACTCGTTTGTTCTCTCTCCTTTGTTAATCCGCTTTATTATGTACAACTTGTACTTTGTGTATTTACGAGCCAATCTCCAACGAACTCACGACCCGCACTTTCGGTGAATAAATTTCGTCGGACCGTTACCATTGGTGATCATCGTATCGGGATTCAAACGAATATCGTAAAACGAAACGTTCAATCGCTTTACGATCGGGTACAAATTCCGATGAGGGTTTTGTACCGCTCGATTGAAATTTGGAATTTCAAAATGAGCACGTAATTACGTATGACGCGTATTATTTAATACGGCGTGTACGATTTACGATTTATTTTTCATTTTTATCATCTACTATTATCCTATCACGATTACTTATCATTTTTTTACACGTTCTTCTTGTTTATTCGTGTATTATTTATTACTTACAGTTTGTTGTCAATTATAAAGCAAATAAAATTATGCGTTGTATCATTGTAAATTGTCATCGCATTTTTTCTTTATATTTATTATTATGATTATTATTACTTGTTATATAATTAACGCAATACCTAGCGATAATTATCATCCAGCAATGAATAATCATCACTGCGTGACAATTACGAAAACGAGTCTACGACTTTTCGTCCTTCGGGACGTGTATTCGAGCGAATACCTGCGCGTTTCTATCCAACGCGTATCTGTGGGTACGCGCAGAGGCAAGCGTCCCCCGCAAAGTTCACGGATACGATTAAGTGGCGCAAAGGCGTGAAATGTTTCACGCAGCATTGTAAGAAGAAAAATTCAACGGCTACCGGGACATTAATCTTCCACGCTGGTGGAAAAGATTTATCGCTCGGCTTGGTATCCCGCTTGTACGAATATTTCGCACACTTATAGTTTCTTCCGGGTTTCCTACGAGGACTCGAGGACTCTTCCGTAAATAAATAAACGAACCTCGCGCGAGTGGACCAATTCTGGGGAGATTCGCGCGAGAAGACGATCCCGGAACAACAAAGGAGAAAACGGATGAAGAAGCGGAGGACAAAAAAGATAAGAACACGGGACGAAAGGACCGAAGACAAAACGAAAATTACGAAGAACGGACGGACGAAGAAGATAAAGACGACCAAGCAGGAGACAACGAAGAAAAATACAAAACGGAAGAGGACGAAGAAAACAAAAGGGAAAAGAACCGCGGAGGACGGGACGAAGCGAGGATGACTAAAGATAAAAGAACCAAGTATACAAGGACGAAGAAGGAGATTACAAATGACAAAAGGACGAAGAAACGAGGGGAAAAAAGTGAAAAGGGTAAAAATGAAAAGGACAACGGAGGACAGGACGAAAGAAAATTTCGAGTGTCCATTTTTAACGCAACAGCTTTTTCACTGACACGATTGTTCCATATATATACAAGTTGCGCATTGTTGCCGGAGAAATATACAGCAACCGTGGGACGTACCCTCGGTAATCCCAGCAAACGTTATTACGTCGCATAATTTATCACCGTAATCCACGCTTCGGATATACTCCTTCGTGTTTCGCTGCCGTCACGAATTTTCTGACTTTCCAACTCCCCCCCCCCCCGTCGCGTCCTGAAAAATATGAATCCGACACTTTTTTTCTTCACGCGCTTTCATTCGGCGTAACTTTATTTTCCTGGGCTTCGTTTGGCCTTCGAAAAATCAAGTTTGAAATCATAGGTAGAGCAGCGCCGAGAAGGCGAGACGAATAAACGAATTTCCCGTAGGGAGGAATATCGACGAGTCGCTTCAACGGGCATCACGAAAATTAGAGAAGCGTAATTGCTCTTTGTTCTTTTTATTTTATTTTTTTTTTTCGTTCTCGCCTTTCACAGGATGCGCGGAGAGATCCGGATCGAGAGATACCTTTGTATCGAACTTTTCTGAAGTTTCGCTCGAACGAACACGAGTCTGGTAACTTTTTTTTTGTGCCTTCTCTCTCTGTTTCTCTCGCTTTGACCCTCCTCCGAAAGTTGAACAATCGATATTTCGTAACGCGATTGATGTCTTCGAGAAATTGGGCAAATAGAGAGTTCGTTCTTGACAGTCGAATCAGAGACCTCTCTCCCGCCCCCTCATATTTCCCGTCCAAACGTATAAAGAGAACTAAGAGTGCCCAAAAATCGTCCAGTTGTGTGATCGTCTGTGACGAGCTCGAGTCGCGACTATCCAGGAATTATATTCTCGTCGCTATGATTTTGCAACAGGTGTGGTTTTTTTTCACCTCTTTCTACACTTTATCGATTCATTCGTAAAAAAAATTTTTTTTTTTACGAATTAATTAATTAAATGAAAAAATTAATTAATTAAAAACAGTGTACTTAATTATTTACTTTTTACTGCACACAATAAATAAATAAATAAATACACGATACATCAGTTTTTACGAATAAACTGAGTACGAATGAATGAAATTGTGAAAATGATCAATAAAAAAATCAGTACTATTCGCATGACCTTTTTTCTCGCCCATTAAATTTTCACGTGTTTCGACAGTTGGCGGTTTTCCTTTTCGCCGCGTCGTTTCTTTTCGTCGATGCTGCGTCTGACGAGGGCCACGCTTACTCCTTTCAACACTTCAGCGGTCCGACGCTCGGGAAAGCCGAAGAGATCACTCGGGAGGACGAGCACGGTCATCTTTATAAGGATTACGTTGGCCATCCGCATTACGAATACGCTTACGGTGTCAAGGATCGTCGTACTGGCGATTATCACGGGCAGAAGGAGCATCGAGACGGTTCGTCCTCAAAATTATTTTTTTCTCCAGTTATTTTCCTTTTTTCGATAATTCTTTCCACTTCTAGAAAACAAACGAAAAATAAACAAAAAAAACCTAAAACTCTCGATAACTCCTGAAATCAGTAAAAAGTATTAAAAATATATATTGTTAGAAGAGCGATAAATCGATCGAAGGATAATTATCTCATTTTCCAATCAATTTATCAAATAACTTTTGTTCGTTCAATCAAATAATCGATTAAATACGAGTATACGTGAAAACGCGCGTTTCTTTACGCGACGTTGAAACTCTCGCACTGTTACGTACAGGCGACAGCGTGACGGGCGAGTACACGGTCAAAGAGCCAACCGGAAATGTCAGAACCGTCAAATACTACGCGGACGGGACAGGATTTCATGCCCAGGTGCACAACACCGACGGAAACTGACATTGAAAAGTCCATTTTCGCTGAAACACCTGGCGACCGTGATCATCGTGGTTGAAGATCAAATTACGCAACCATGAAGACGAAAATAAAACGAAAAGAGCAAGTAACGAAGACGAATATCGATGAAAATTAATAACAATTATTCGCCGATAAAATCGTTGTTCCTTTTCTTCTCCGAGTTTTATATCCGACACCGAGAATAAAATAATTAAAAATTCTCGAACCTCCAGGAACATCGGATTATCGACCAAGACAATTTCATAAAACATTTTGATAATACTTATTCGATTTTTTCTATTTTTTTTTTTCGTGCTCTCACACGAATCTGCGGTTTCGTGGGTTTCGCAACGAGGACATAAAAAAAAAGAGAAAGAAATAATACAATCGGATCGCTGAAGATAGCGACGAAAAAAAAAAATTGGAGAAGAAAATCGAATCCAGGGAGTCGCTATCTCGAAAAGGGAACAAAATGAGAAAATGGAAGAACAATCTCAGAGGACCTTGGACGATGTCTGGCCGACGCATTTTCCCTTTTTTTTTTCGTTTTCCTTTTCATTTTTTGTTTTTATTCTTGTCTGTGGTCAGCCTCGCGAAGATTTTTCCCCACTGCGCGTACCGCGTATCCATTGCATCACCCTCGAACTCGATTCTCCACCCCCCGACAAGCCCCACCGATCTTTTTTTCGCCCTTTTCCCATTTTCCTCTTGCTCTCGTGTGCCCAAAGTAAATTCAATATGACGGCTTGTAACGGTCGCGTTCTTTTTTTCTTTTTTTTTATCGCGTCTCGTAGTCCGAGGGTCGTGATCGACCCACGCGAATCGGGCTGGAATATTGCTGACGGAGAAAAAGAACGGGGGCAGGGTAGGTTGGTGGAAAATATGGAACGAGTCTCAAAACGATATTCTCCTTCGAGTAGGCGGTAAAAAAGAATTAATAGTTCGAGTGTTTTTATTCAAATTGGGACGAGGCGGAGTAAGTGCTTCGTTAATTTTTTTACCCCGTTTTTTCTCGTCTCAGAAATGCTCAAAATCATTAATCTGAAAATTGACTCGACGTAATCAAACGTAACTCAAAATTGCTTCAACCAAATTGAACCTCCACCCCCTATCTCCCTCTCGCCAAATTCCTCGAATCCAACGTAAAGCGATCGATAAAAAAAAAATAAATGAATTATAGAAAAATGCCCCGGCGAAAAATTGTTTCAATATGATAAAACGTCGCTGAGAATTGCTTCGACAAAATTGAATTTCGATTCAAGTTTAAAACGATAAAAAATAAAAACCAATAAATTATTTCAAAATAATCGTTCAGCCGGAAAATGGAAATTGGGGAGGATCCTTCGCAACGTCTCGCTTTCGAGTGTGTCGAAAAATTCGAGTATCTCGTCGTCTCTGTGCGTCGTCACGCGCGTATACTTATACATATGAATTTGTCGGTTTGTCGAACGCGTCGATTCGGAGGAAAACAGCCGGGGCGCCCGACGGTTTTATGGCGGAATCATTGTCGAGCCTGCGGCGTTGGTGGCGATGGTCCGTGCCAGCAGGCGTACGAATGTCCCCCCACCCCTCCCCGTTTCCCCCTTCCTCGGCCTCCTTCTCTCATCTCTGGCCCAGATCGCTTCTATTTCCCGTCGCTTTTATCCTCGTATCGAAACAAATCATCCCCGTTGCGGGTCGGCCGGTCGCAACGGCGGACGACCCTTCGACTCGCGCTTCACCGATGCGTTCAAAAGCGATCGCGCTACGGAAGGGCGTAACTTCGAAACGTTGAAAAACGTTAAAAAACTCGCGAGAATTTCGTCAACAGGACCATTCGGGTCCACGAGGGGTTTCGGGGTGGTTGAGGGTTCGCGAGGGTTGGGGGGCTGTTCGCTCGGAGGGAGAGGCGAACCGACTTCCCAACGAGAACTTCCCCAAATTGGGTTATTTGTTTGGCCGAAAAAGCGCGAGGAAGTTATTTTCTCGTCGGTGAAAACGTTCGCGGGACAACGAATTTTTGTCTCCGCTGAACGTTTCCTCGCGAAATATCGAGTGGTCGGGAATTTTTCATTCACGAGAAAATATAGAATTATTTTTGTACGATTTTTCATCATGGATCGGTAATTTATTAAATATATCGCATTCGATAAGAGATAACTTATGCGACAGTCACGAAAAAATAATGCGTTCAATAATCAGAGAGATACCGCAAAGGCGGATAACAAATATAAAATCGTGCGATACAAAATATGAAACGAATCAAATTATATCATTCAATAATAAACGTGAATTCAAGCGAGCACAGTTAAATCGAAAATAACAAACAATTGTACAAGCTCGACGAGAAGTTGAATGAATAATTATTAAATAAATTGAGTAGTAAATACGATTTATAATCATTTACTAAATATAAGTAAATTTTGATAAAAAAAGGATCGAGAGTTTCGTGAACAGCGGATTCTCTTTTCGTCTCCCTTTAGAAATTCGAGGGATCTTCCGATACGTCCTTGAAATTCGAGAGGATGGATAAATGGGAAAATTGGCAGGAACAGGGGAGAAAAAAAGGGGATCAAGTCGGATAATAAAGTCTTTTGGAGTTTCCGATTCTGAAAGAAAATCGGGAGCATCCGACTCGATTTGTTTCACTTTGCCTCGCGGAGAATGGCTGCCTTGTATATACCGGATACCCGGGATAATACGGGGCTTGAAAAGGGGTGAGTCTGGCTGGCCCGACTCAGCCCCTTTCTCCACGGGTCCTCGTTTAATCTTGGCGTTCGGGGGGTCTCGAGAATCACCGCAATTAATTCCTTTCACCGTAAGGTTCGGGGTGGCTTCGCGAGAGACGGAAAACCGAGCTAAGAGGGAAGATCGCGGAGACACGAGACGGAAAAGTCGAGAGGGCGAACGAGAAACAGAGCGGGGCGGGGGGGGGGGGGTAGATGGCAAGAGGAGAAATTGGTCCATACAGCTTCCATTCTACGATCTCTTTGGACAAAACGGTTAGAGAGTAATACCGAACGGATGAACCAAGATAAAGGGACACCCCGTATGGGTCGTTCCATTTCAAAGGCATCCTCATTTCCCAAACTCACGGAAACTTCGCTCAACCATTTTTATTCCTGCCATTTTGGACGTTTTTTCCAAATTTTCCGTGTTTTATTTATTTAAGTGCGGCCGAAGAATTTGAGAAACAAAAATCCGAGTGTTATCGTCTTTTTTTAGTTAATACAACGTTTCTTTTTTATTTGATTGATATGAAAAATTGTTTGGGTTTGTTGAACTTTAATTTATTGAATTTGTATTAAAACGATTTTTCGTACGAATAAAATAATTAAGCAAATTCCCCGTGCCCTCTCCGCAGAATCAACGCTTTTCCATCTCTGTAATCATTATGCGATAAAAAAGATGAATTTTTCGTTGTTCGTTTCGCTTCGTTTATTTTCATTTGTTTGGTGGAGAACGAGGCGAGAAATATCGTGGACATTCTCGCCGGGGGATCTCTGGGAGTCGACGTGACTCGCGTCGTATGGAAAGTGGTACAAGTTTCGTCGAGTCATGTACAAAGTTACGTGGCCCGAGACAAATGACGGGCCAAATGCCAACTCGTGGACTTGTGGCTGGCAAATCGAGAGAGGGAGGGACTAAATATTTTCTTTCGACGAATGTTCTCTTGTTTCTCCGGTCATCTACCCCAACATTCATTTCCGTTCATTCTTCCCATGCATTCCGAAGCATCGACCAGTTTCGGAAAGTTTTCTAAAAAAAATCCAGAAAATTTCTTTAAAAAAATCCAATCTAGTTTTTGATTCGACGATGAGTCGAGAAAAATTTCAGAGGAGTAGTTGGTCTGAAAAATTGTCAAAAAAGTGCTTGAAAAATGGTCAATAGAAAAAAAAAAAAAAAAAAAAAAAAAAAAAAAAAATAAAAAAAAAAAAAAAAAAAAAAAAAAAAAAAAAAAAAAAAAAAAATAGCCAGTACAGCTCACGTTCCAGAGGCTCGTCCGCTGGGAGCGAAATATTTTACGGTACTGTTCTCATTCGACGGAGTCGTCCGTCAAAGAAACGTACACGAACCGCGAATGGAGATACGGAAAATAAAAGTACAGTAGAGTCGTAAAGCGTAAGCAGCGTCAGGCTCTCCCGCTCTTCATAAAAAACATCTCCTCGCCCCCCCCCCCCCGCTCGCTGCTCAGCACTTGTTCGTGCCGCGGAGTCCGAAGAAATAAAAATATTTCCCCAGTGTGCACGAGAGACAGACGAAGAAAATGAGGGGGGCTGAGTGCGTCAGGCAGGAAAATGCAGTCGGCGACGACATCGTTCCCCGGTGGCTTTATGCCGCAGTAACAGAGCGTCCCTCCACCATCAAACATCTCCTCCGACCGTCAACCGTTGAATCTTAATTTAATATTTGATCTCCCGCGAATTTCGAAGTGAAAACTGGAGGACAAAAATACAGACCAAAAGAAACGGGGAGGACCTCGGAAAACCTCTAAATAACGACCCGCCACCGAAGAACTTCCGCCGGAAATTGGATACCGGCAACCTCGTAATCAAGAGCCCTTCGCATCTTTTCCCGACTCGTGAAATTTTTGTCGACAGGTTTAACGGTTACAGGGTTTTATGGTTTCAAATATTCCCGGGGAATTTGGGACCATAAAATTGTTAACATATTTTTCGAAACGCTTTCATCCACGCGAATTTTTCCCCCCTCTCGATTTCAGAATTTCCTATCCCACTTTTCGGGATCTCCATCGTTTATCTCTCGCGTAAAAAAAAAATCCTAAAAATTGGAGACCCTGAGAAGACCCTTCGAAGGTTTGGGCCATTTTTTTCGTGACGGTTTTTCATACCACCGGGTCTTCATTTTTATCACTGTTTTCACCAAGCCCATTCTTTATCATTCGTGCAAAAAAAAAAAAAAATACATTTAGCCTAAAATTGGCAACCTCAGACCCAAACAAACCCAAACAAACATTTTTTTTCCCCAACAAATGACGTTCTTTTTCCCCACGATTTGATCCAAGCTTTATCACGACTTTGAACGACGTCATTGCTTATCTCTCACGAGCGAGAAAAAAAAACGAAAAAAATACAACATTTGTACGTATTTTGGAAGAATTGTTTCCGGTTTTTTTCCGGACGGTTTTCCATACGCGATACGGGCGCGATACATACATTTCCGGTGATAAAATGCGGGCGATATGGTTATCGGGGGCGACGAGATGAAAAGTTTCTCTCCCATAGATTCCGTTTCGTGAAAAATATATGGGTGTACACGTGTGTATATATCGATGTGGGTCCACGTGATCAGGCGGAAACAGCTCTGACATGACGAGAGCAAACCACCTCCCCCTCCGCTGTCCCCGCAACGGCCTCCTCGTATTTTATCGAGATAAATGGGGTAATATCGCTGCTCCAGAACTAGCGCTATGGACCGGATCATATGCCCTTTTTTCGCCCGATAAAAAACCGACGATAATCTACATCGGACTCCGATAATAATAATAATTATGTAATTGAATAATGGCGCGAACGTAGCGCGCTTTACAGCTGAGAAACAGCAAAAATAAAAAAAATGCACTGTAACGCACTCCGAAGAATGACAGCTATAGTGAAAATAGCAATGAAGCGTTTCAGCTTTTTATTTTTCGTAGCAATTGTTTTTTTTTAATTTTACGATGTATCGAAATCGAGGAAAAACAGTGGCTGGCTTTTTCAATAAATTTTCGGATAATTTAAACATCGGTATTTTTCTGGTTTTTTTAATGAAGGCTTTGGTTGACAAACTTCGGGAGATTGTGATAATTTGAGTATTATTAATTAATAGGTATTACATATAATGTTACAATATTCACAAAAAGATTGAAGGAATCAGCATTCTTTTTAAATTTGTTGTTAATTCATTAGACAAACATTAAAAAATAGAATACTGTTAACAATGTCGTCCTGAAATATTCGTAAATATAGAAAAATCGTACATCAGAATTTAGACGAAATTATATAGATATAGAGATTGCAAAATGAATTTCTTTTTACTAAAATTTTGATTATGGATTTATAAATAAAAAATATATTATTTGTATTAAATTAATTTGTAATACATGTGCACAAATTCCAAACTAGTTGAAATTCCAGGATAGAGAGTTACAAAAATAATAATGATACTTCGATTCAATGGAGAAATTTTCGAATTTTCGAATTTTCCATCGAACGTATATTTGTTGAAGAAACTTCTAAGATCGAACTGCAGATTGCGTAATATTTGGTGAGTTATGATTTGCTTGAAATACGTCGGGGGACCATCCAAAAATTTGGGCTTTTTTATCGTTGCGATAAGCGAGACGAAAGTGTGTTTCGATAGCGATCTTATCGATAAGGCGTAACAATATGACGCGGCTGTTACGTTTCCTCTCGTTTATTTTCGACGATCGTAAGATTTATCGTTTTTCATTGTTCGTCGAGCTCGTCCGGAGAAGTCCGCGAACGAAACGTTCTTGGGCTCATTCGCGGTCCTCGCTGTCTTCCATCATGTTCGCTTCCACTTTATTTCTCGTTTTTTCGGTTATCGTCGGCCTCAGTCACGCCGAAATGACAGCTTCGTCGACGCAGGTACGAAACAATTTTTTTTTCAAAGTACAAACCCTCGCGTCCCAAAAAATAATTGTCTTTGTTAATTTTATTGATTTTCTCAAATTTGTTAACAAACCTATAGTTTGATTACACTTTTCGTTGTTAATTCTTCGTAGAACTTGTGTGTTTTATTAATTTTTTTCATTTTTAATAAAATCTAAAAACAATTGTTTCTTTAACTCAAATTTATCTTTCAATACATTTTTTTACACTCATTCTCGAGGATCCTTGACAATAAAAAAAAATAAGAAAGCGATTAATCGACTAATAACCCAAACAAACTCACCGATAAATTATCGTTTATTTACGATCAATGTAAATTATTAATCGACGATCAAAATCAATGTGAATCTTTCGTCAATGATTCCGATAATAATAAAAATATTCAGAATAATCAATCATTTCCAAATACCGTCGTTATTTTATTTTTATTATTGCAATTGAGTGGTTGATGAACCCTCCCCAAAAAAATAATTCATTACTTTTAATACTAAATCTAATCTATTTTAATGTTCATAAATTATCACAAACGGGAATAACTACACCCCTATTTAAAAAAAAACATTATCATAATCTCTATCGCATAAATTATCACCATTGCAAATTATCATCGTCAGAAGGGCCGAGGGAACATAATTTTTAAAAATGTTGGCCTCGGCTAAAGTTTTCTCCTCCTTCGGCTCTGCCAGGAGTTAAAACTGTTTGATGCTCTCAACTTTCACTCGAACAACTTTTTCCTCCAGACCACACGTTTCTTCGCTTTTTTCCATGAGTTTCCGTATCGTTTTATTTTTTTCCCTCCCCCTCCTGTCACCCCATTAATTCAATCGACGCTCTCTCACCCGATACATCGTAACTTTCAATTAAATCTGATTTTTTCTCGAACGAGTTCGAGATGCAGAGCCAAGGACGATGGAGCGGCGCGGGGGAGGGAGGGGGGGTTTCTCCTTCATCTTCGCGAAAGGGTAGACGTTTATGCAGTTTACGAGCAAATTAATAATAAACAAAGTCCGTTAGAGTATCGGAGAAAATTTTTTTCACGCCCCTCCCCGCCACCGCCTCCCTTTTCCCTTTGCCCTTTTTTTTGTCATTTTACGACACCGAGGCTCACTTCCTCCTCCTTTTTTTTTGTCTTCTCTTTCTCTCAGTAACGAGGCAACTTTTAGTGTGAACGGAAAGTGGCCAAGAGAGGGGCAAGAGGATGAAAAAGAGAGAGAGAGAGAGATAAGTCGAGCTTTGGTAAGGAGTGAAGGATGAAAAAAAAGCTTGATGGAACTTTTAATAAGAGAATTTCAGGAAATTATACTCTCTTGCCCTTCGGTCCCTGCTTTCTTCTTGGAAAGAGGAATAAAGACAGAGAGCGATATCGAAAAATTTTCTTCGCGCTGAGAAGAAGAAAAGAAAAAAAAAAAATGTTCTCCGCGTTTTCACAGACGGAGTTCCCACTCTGTTTTTCTTGTGGTTTTAGTTCGAGCTTTCCATCTTCTTAGAATTTTTTTTTTACTTAATTTTTTTTTTATCAATCATGCCGTAACTAGGCGTATAACGAAGGTTCTTCATGAACTTTGAAATACTTGTTATCTCTGTGGAATTTATCAGTCTCGGCGATGTCTCGTTTTTTTCCTTTTTCATTGATCGATCTCTCGTCCCTTGGAGCCCCTCCCCCCGCAACCTCGTCGCTCATTCCACGATCCGTCTTTCCACAGAATCCTGCTCGATAGTCCCCGTCGGGGTGGAAAAAATGTCTCTTCGAGGTGTCACTCATGGTCACGCGTATCCCGAAATTGCCAATATTTCTCGACGAAACAACCCTCTAGGAACGGGGATAAAGCGTGGGAGGCGGGGGACAAAATTCTCATTAGCGTGTCAATTCTCAACGGTTTTTGTTGAAACGCGGAGGGAACTGAAACGATAAAAATTTTTTTGGTTCTCCTTTCATTTGATTAAAATATAAAAAATACGATGAAAAACAAAGGGCATTTTTTTCATCGTAACAACAAAGGAAAGAAAAACAAAAGGAACCTAAATAACTTTTGTTCTTTGGTTCCCTTTGTTTTTCTCTATTTGTTTTCTTTTTAAAGGAAATTAATTAAGAAAAAGAAGGGAACGCCCTCGTACTTGACAGCCGCGTGAATTGCAGGCACCGATGACTACGCGGGACGGTGCGACCCTCAAAATAGCGTTCGTACTCACGGGTATTCTCGCAGTGTCGACGATATCAGTGATTTTAGTTCTCGTCCCGACCATCATTTTCCAGTGAGTACTAAATTCACCGCCGTTTTAACATCAATTTTTTATAAATCGTTGCTACGTTAGACGAAAGTCGTAAAAGTTAAAAACACTGTATTTTATTTGAACGTCATTTGCATTTTAATAAAAATACATAATAATTAATCTTCATCAAATCTAACGAATCAATCATACAAATGTCTCATCTTTATTTACTCCGTTCGTTTTTATTCCAACTTAATACTTATATCTACACTGAAATTACCCCAGTCCTCTCGCCTGAATTTCCGGTCGTTATTCGTCCATGAAAATTGTTCCGTTTGCTTGCAGCAATTATCGCAACAAGAAAGAGGCCGGGAGGGCCTTCGCGCGCTAGAAAGGCGACTAAATGGGAAGAAAAAAAATAAATAAATAAGTAAATCATCGATCGAGTTCGCGTCGAGATTTCAACGAACCGCGAAAAAAATCGGCAACAACAATAACGATAACAATAACATAAACAACAACAGCAATAAGCTTGGAATTTCTTCAGAATTGTTCCTCGACGTTTATTTTTTTTTTTGTTAATAAAATTCTTCTTTATTCAACTTGTGCAACTATTTTTTTAATTGAACCGATGAATTTTATTAAAAAAAAATTGGACAAGTTATTTTTTTCTCCCCTCGACATTTTCAGGTCCTTCTTCCGATTCGTCTATCGGTTTTTCACTCCTCCCTCTCTTTTTCTCTTTTTATACGCGCCGAGTAATTTCTGATCGCCCCCGCCCACTTAATCGCTGTTTTCATATCTCCGCAAACAGCGTACCGCGGGGGTTGTTTATCGCCGAAGTTTATTGCGAAATCGGTAAATTCATGAAGTTGCGAAGAGAGGGGTTTGATAGAGGGTGGTCGAAAGGAGGAGAGGGCAGGAGGGGCTGAAGCGAACGAGCGAACGAGTGGGGGACGATTCATGGAGGTACGCGTGTACGAAACGATCGTAAAAGTTATCGGTCAATTATTTATTCCGAAGGAGATAACGATCGTTCGCTCTTATGATCACGTCCCGTCGCAGAGTCCGCTAACGATCCAAAATTTCATTCGACTCGAAGGAATCATCGTTGAAAACGTTATCTCGCGTATCGAGTGATGTTATTCGATGGTCCAACGGAGCGAAGGGCCCCGCGACCCTCGTGCAGTTTTAAGGGCCAATCGCGTTGCTCCGATTAATCGCTCGGCCAATAAAAACAGGGACCGCAACGTTTAATGTTTCGCCCTTTCTACTCCCGATCCATCGCGAAGCGACCTCGAATAAAAAATGTCGACTCGAAAATAAAAATGACGGCTGGAAAATATTTTGGTTTATAACAAAAAAGAAAGAAATTGGGCGTTGCAAAAAATAAATAAATTCATACAAATATTTAGGAAAACAAAATCGACAGCGCGTTTGGTCAAACCGCGAAAAAAAACGATTCCGAATAAATATTGGGGCCCGAAAAAAATAATTGCGAGCAAATATTTGAGCCTGGCACGGAAACTTTTATCGGGCACAAAAATATAGATGTGTATAAGGTTTTTTTTTAAAGAGGAAATTTAGTACGAGCCGAGCATAGCGAAACGTCACTCGTAAATTCCCAATCGTAACTTTTGGACGCGTGCCCGTTCAAAATTGCGTTCGGCCTCGCGGGATTCAACTTTTTAATCGCACGCCTCTCGAGATATCGTTCAACGATATTTCAGGAATAAAAAAAAATTAGCCAAATAGAAAAAGAGGAGGGATCGCTTCGACGTACGATTCGTGCGGAGGGTGAGAGTTACGATAATCGATGAGTCCTCGGGTAGGGGTGAACGCGTCCCTTCCCAACCCCTTTGTCTTTTGAAACATTTTACGAAGGATTTACCAACGGGTCTTTCCGAATTATCGTTCGGCAGCGCAGCTCTCCGTTTCGTACGTTCTCGACGCAACGGGTTTCTATTTTATCGGTAGAAGGGTGGAAAAGCGTGTCCGTTATCCCTCGAAGGTCAAAAGGGAAATCCCGTTCTTCGTTATCCGAGGAAATCGTTCTTACCGACGGACGAACGAATATTCAAAAAATATTCTTTCAACATTGACAATTTTTATTATTTTCAGTAATGAAATAACCTATTTTTCTGATCATAGGTTACCAATGTTTCCGGCGACCGATTCCTTTTTACAGGCATGCGTGAAAACTAGGAACAATTCGTAATATTTTCACGTATTTATCACCGTTATTATAATTTTACGTGGGTTAAGGTGCGCGTTTTTATACACCAAGGGTGGAAAAATAACCCGGGGGTAGTTTTCGACGATAAAAAATAATAGCGGCCGTAAAAATTTCTCGAGTCGATAATTACAAGTATTTTACTGACTTTGATATCATTATCGCGAATCGACGCGAATTAAATCCTTTCGTTACATACCGAGAGCGAAAAAATGTTTCAGGGGTAGTTTTGGAGACTCGACGGGGCGTTAACGTTTCCGTCCGCTCCGGAAGACGGTCGACGCACCGAATGACGCTCCTGGACGAGGACTGCTCTCGAAGTAAACTTCCTCCCAGCACCGGCCACCCTTTTCATCCCCTTGCTGCCAACCCTCGGATAACTCGATCGATCATTTTTACCGCGTCGTTCGTTCGTCGTTGCTTCGCCCCTGGCTCTCTCTCCCTCTCGAGAGCGAGGTCTGTAATTTTATCCTCCGAAGCGTATCCACCCTCCGATAATGTATTCTCCGCGATAACCCGGCTCCCTCCGCCGCGGGACGAAACATTGTGCAATAATGCAATTTAACCCTATTCCCGTGCGCCGAAGGGTAAGATAATTCTAGGGGATATAACGGGGCAAAAATAAGAAGGAACGATAAGACACTCGAGTAATTTTATCGCCTCGCTAACGGCGGGGCGGGGATCGACGCTGCAAAACTCGCGGAGTGGAGAAAAACGATTTCCGAGAAAAATAATATTTTTCCTCGTTTTATGAAATATCGAATTATTTTTTCAACCCCTTCGAGTAATGAGGGGTTCGCTCGAGAATAGCTCTTTCAAGCCTCTCCTCCGAGGGGTTGAAAAAACTTGAGCGCGTCCCGGCCCGATCGTTATTTTTCTTTTTACGGTGCATTATCGGTTCGGAATGAAGTCGGAACTGACGCTTCGAGCTGCCGTAAGATTTGTTAGAGCCAGTGTTTTTTTGGTTTGCTCGTGGCCACCCGACCATCGCGCCGGCAAACTCCGACTGACCGTGTTTCGCGTACGATGGTGGATATCTTGTCTGTTATTGGTCCTGCTCTTTTTACCGTTGGTCAACGGCGTCTGGCAATTTCGACGCGACGCCGTTGTCGCCGTAAAAGCCGTGCTCATGACCACCGCCACTGCACAAGCCCTCATCAAAATCATCGTCTGCGGACAGCAGCGGGATCGACTACAGGTTCTTCCCTCGATATTAATCGATCGCGATACGATTATCGTCGTATCGCGTTTCCTTTTTTTTTTCGTCATTGGAATTCGGTCTGTAAAATTATAAAAAAAACGTATTCGTTTGTTTCCTCGGCAACAAGATTTATGAAAAATTCTATTCGTCGAAAAGGAATTTAATTATTCTTATTCACTAATGATTCGACGGTGATTTATATTTTTAACGAACCAACAACGGTAGATAAAAATACGAAATACAACGAATCGTTGAGACCGATAATTATTATTTATTTTTACTCTTCGTTGTATGAAAAAGAAAGGTTTCGATGTATTTTGAGACTGGCCGATGCGTTCCGCGTTTTATGAAAAATGGAATTGCGGACGCAGGTTTTGCACGAGGAAATGGAGAATTTTTTGGACAAGGCTAAAGCTTGGGAGATAAGGGTGCTGCAAAGTTATCTGGAGAGATGCGGAAAGTTTTACGGTTTCGTGACGGTTTGCGTGTACTCGGCTTGTTTGGGTTTCATCGTCGAGCCTCTCCTGTTGTCACAGCCGTTTCCAACGGACTCCGCGTTTCCATTCGCGGTCCAATTCCGTCCCGTGTACGAGATCATTTACGTGCAGCAAGCCGTTGCGATTTTTCACATTGCCGCAGCCCTCTCGATCGACAATCAAGTCGCTATACTCTTCTGGTATACCGCGGCAAGATTCGAGATGCTCGGAAACGAAATCGAAAACTCGGAGACGAGAAACGATCTCGTCGGATGCGTCGCGAAGCATCAAAAACTTTTGATCTACGCGAATAATCTTACGAGAGCCGTTCGACTGGTAGCCCTCGCGACGATTGTCACGACCACCGTTGGAATCATATGCGGAGGACTCACGCTCATCAGCGTGAGCCATTTTTATTGTTCATCCCTGTTTACTTAATCCTCGCCAGCTGACTATTTTTCCCTCATTTGGTACTCGCCTCGTCCGACGAAATATTTATTCTTTCTTTATTGTATATAAATATGTTCTTTTTTCATTAATTAATGCGAAATAAAGAATTGTTTATTGAACCGTTTGAACGCTTTTTTAATTATCTTATCTTTCTATATTTTTCTATATTTTTAATTGTGCAACTATTATTTTAATTGAAATGTTTTCTTTTTTTTTTTTTAGTAATTCACGCATCTTTTTAAATAATTTAATAATAAGCGATTGATAAAATCAATGATCAAAGGTAATTGTATAGCTCGAGGAAAAACATTCGCTCTGAATAATATTTCTTTTCGGGCTTTTCATTAATATTCAAAAATATATACGTAATGTCATAATAGTATTTCGTTCGAAATTAAGAATACCGTTTACGTTTCCTTGCCTTGAAAACTGATTTTTGAAAAAAAGCGCGCATTTGCAAAAGGTTGAGGAATTTTGGTTTGTTTGTCAATGTTTACCTTGAACGTTGCGAATATTTATGCCCCGAATATTTCGTATTTATCGGCGCTGGGTAAAAATAGTTTATCCAAGAGAGTTGCTTTATCAACGTCAGGGACAGCCGATTTCCGTGAAGCTGCGCGTCGGTAACATGGTTTTCAACGCGAGTGTCGAGTTGTTCGTGTACGCCTGGCCAGCCGATAAGCTGATAGAAACGGTGAGCCTCGTTCCCTCCACCAGATTTTCTCCATTTCGTCCCTGCCAACATAAAACATATATTTCGCATAAAAAAAGAGAAACGGCAAAAAAAAAGGATTCCGCGACCCGATCGGTAATTCAGAGAAATGTTTGAAAATGTTTAATCAGAGCCAAGCGATAGGAAGTCGGATTTACAATTGCGCCTGGCTGGGCAAGCCAAGATCGATGCAGAGAATTCTTATCAGCGTTATTCATCGATCGCAGGAGCCAGTGACGATATCAGTGGGCGGGTTTCTTCCAACTTTGTCCCTTCACTATTACGCTTCCGTTAGTTTCCAAAAAAGCAAAAAAAAAAAAAAAACCACACAAAAAACTAGATTTATCCGTAAAACCGAAACAACAAATTTGGATATTTCTTTCCTTGCAGTTCCTCTCTTCTGCGTTCTCGTACTTTTCAACGTTGCGAATAATGTACAGCGACGAGGAATGAAGGGAGGAGGTCGAGGAATGCAATTGTAGATACCGAAGTGTCTTGTGTACGGAATTGATGACGGCTCATTAAAATTCTCGAACCTTGATAGGTGCTGGTGAGACGGGTACAATTCGAGGTTCAATTATTTATGGGGGATGATTAGGGGTTGATCGGAGGATAAACGTACAAAAGTGTTGGACTGTTCCAGACCTAATTATTTTTCTGTTCAACGATTCTCTTTGTTCGAAAACTTCAAAGCCAAGCTGTGACTTTCTCACGACTGGTATCGGGAAATATCGATGAATACATTTCCGCCGTTCGGCCAGTCTTCGACCCTCGCAGATTTCGTCCAACGACCCCATTAGATTCCTGAAGTTTCCATTCCGAGCAGTCGTCCGTTCGTTCGCCATCGTTGCACACCCAGCAGTCGACCGTTGCAATTTGCCATTGGATTTCATCCGAATGGACGGGGGAACCTCCGGGCGGATCATGGGGGTCAAGCGGGTCATCGGGTTCGTCCAAACGTGTGGAAGAATCACGTCCACCTGGCCCAGTGGTCCCGGGATCTCGAGGAACCGACAAAACCTGGTTGATGTCTTCTGGTGGTTGTCACTCGTCAACGTAATCTTACTTCTGGTGCCGTTGATACTCGGTGTTCATCACTATCGCAACGACATCGTTCTACTCATGAAAGCACTCTCCACGCTCACCGCTCTCTCCGAGGTCTTCTTCAACCTCGTTATCTGCAGGCTCCAACGATCGAGATTCCAGGTAACGACTGGAATCCGCATGGATCTACTTTTTTATCGACCGCGGGATTTAGGGTTGAAATGAAAAGTTTACTGGATTTACCGTCGGGCGCAAAATGTCAAGGTGGTCCCCAAAAATTCCTTTCGGGGTTCTTTCGTGACGTTGAAAGAAAGGTCCGTGCAAAAGTTCAGTTTGATCGGGTTTATTTGGGTTTGTTCGGTTTGGCGTATTCCGACGATACGACTCATCAGTATCGAGCGCCCTGCCGACGGATCGTCCTAGAAAGGCACCAAGGAGAAACACGAGACTCGCCGGGTTGATCGAAGTCATTGAACGACCCACAGGCTCTTCTGTACGAAATGATTTATCGCGTGGAGTCAACGAGGGACTGCCGAGTTTACCAAAAGTACGTGGATCGTTATTTGCCTTTCCTGATGATACTGGGCGGTTCCTTTTTTTTGACCGCGGTGGTGTTCTCGTGCATCCCTCTGGTCATGAAGACCGACCTACCGGCCGAAGCTTGGTATCCTTTTTCCATCGAGTCGGGGGCTGTCCGATTCGGTCTGTACCTCAACCAAGTCCTGGCAATCTTTCAGACCGGTTTGTGCATCACGGTTGACGTGATGGTCGCCGCGATGCTTTGGTACAGTTCCGCCAGAGTGGAAATGTTAGCAAATAAAGTGAAGAACGTCACCAACGAAGTACAGCTCGGTGAATGCATCGTCGAGCATCAACGGATAATCGCGTAAGTCCGTCTTACCCTCCATTCTAGAAGTTAAGATCAGAGATGGATGTTTGCTTTTTTGTTCCGGACAAGCTTCGCCAGGGAAACCAATTTCGCGGTTCGCTTCTTGGTGCTCAAGGGAAACGCTACGATGGCGCTGGCCGTGATTTGCGGCGCGGTTCCTCTCATCACTGTGAGTGTCCGAGTCAAAACTACACGTTTTGTGCTTTGTTTCATCTATTTTTATGAAGAAAATATTTTTATGAAGGGAACAATGTCAAAAACATATTCTAGACAGGTTTTCCGAACTTTCCCAGTCTAATTTTGCACTCTCGGCAAAAACTCGGGCATTTTCGTAATTGGCGGAACATTTCCGATCAAATAGATCCTTTTAAGAGGTTAAAAACGGCAAAAAAAATTTTTCGACTTCCCCCGGCGGCTTTCTCGGAATCTTGAAAATCACGAAATTTCAAAAGGCCGTACCACGAGCTCCTTATATGCTATGAAGGTTTGTCACGTGAGTTTTGAAAAGATTTTTGCCTGACTTAAATAATGGCGTTGGATTCGTTTCGATACCTCGTACGGTTTTCCCGCAAAGTCCACTCGAAAAATCGCTAAAAAAAACGCAAAGGGGTATGTATAGAAAAATTTGCAAAAATCGATGGTCCAACTTTGAAATTCTGCCAAAAATCGAATAATCATCGGATTCCAATGATTAAAAAAGCATTTTGAAGAGAAAAT
>JAPYZI010003997.1:0-36963 GCA_030523105.1 Ophioninae sp. A BG-2022a | reverse complement strand
AAAAAATATTAAAAATCCAAAAAATTTTTCGATTTTTGGGGACAATACGTTTTTTCACTTAATCGTCCGTAACTTTTTTTCCTTTAGGATTCGGCACTCTATCCTGTGCTCAATCTCTTCATTATGATTTTCTCTTCAAAATGCTTTTTTAATCATTCAAATCCGATAGTTTTTCGATTTTTGGCAGAATTTCAAAGTTGGATCGTCGATTTTTGCAAATTTTTCCATACATACCCCTTTGCCTCTTTTTTTGCCATTTTTCAAGTGAACATTCCAGGAAAACTATACGAGATATCGATACGAATCCAACACCATTATTTAAGTTAGGCAAAAACCTTTTCCAAACTCACCCATTGAACCTCAATAGCATATAAAATGCCCACCCTACAACCTTTTGAAATATCGTGATTTTTGAGATTCCGGAAAAGTGGCCGGGGGAAGTCGAAATTTTTTTTTTTCCGTTTTCGAACCCTTAAAAGGGTCTGTTTAATCAGAAATTTTCTGCTGATTACGAAAATGCCCAAATTTCTGCCGGAAGTGCAAAATTAGACTGGGAAAATGCAAAAAACTTTTCTATAAAATTTTTTACATTCTTCCCTAGAAATGGAGAGTTCACTGACGTGAGCCCGCTCAAAGGGCGCGCCTGATCTGCTGCCTTAAAAAATTAATAATAATTTATGGGATTATCCGGGAATTATACATGCTTACATCAATCGACTCAGAATTTCACGAATGACATTCCGCCGTGGGACACCCTGTATATTATAATACCTATAAGAGCAAGCAGGACGTCATTATTCTCCCACCGCTTAAGCCCACGAGAGAAAGCAAGCGCGAGAATAAAAACTGCCGTCAGCGCCGCTACGCGAGAGCTACGAATGGGGCAGCCCCCAGGACAATCCGCACATATAATCCTTAAGAACTGTCCTTCTATTCATATCCGACTTGGTTGCTGGTACTTTCGATCAACATCGGAAAAAATAATATTTATAGGTTAATTAACGTGTTTACGTTTAACGTGTCCTGACAGCTCACGAACGCGATATTTTCGTCCCGAAGTATAAAGATCAATGTCATTGCACTTGAGAATCCGTACAAGATTCCCCAGTCGCTGAGACGCGAATAATCAGAGCCTGCCAAATTTTCGGTTTACGGTATAATCGTGAAAAGTGAGGTTATGTTCGTCGCCAATCTCTAGAAAAGTGTAATTGAAAGAAAAACGTTATTTTGTTATGCCTAAGGAAACAAAATGGAAGCGAACAAGTCGATTCTGCTTCAAAAACAGATAAGGGATAATTCCGAGGACCTCCAGAACGAATTTTTGGATATGAAAAATTGGGAGGAACAAATGAAAAAAGCGGATGCGGAAATTCGCAACGCCGGTGGCGATCAGGTCTTTTTATTTTTTCTTTATTTGCTCTGCAATTATGTATACTACGAACTTATTTGTCTACAACAAATTTACTCGAAATTGTCATAGTATCTCTATTCTTTACTTTGCGTCGTCTCGTCTCCAATGTTTTTCTTTTCGCTTTGTCAATTCAATATTTTTTGTAGTAAGTAGATTTGCTTATTTTCAAGTTATTCAATTGTATGATATCACTCAACCTATGTTTCACTTAAAGATTCTTCCACCGGTGAGACGGAAGAAGAAAGCCGCAAAGGAATCGTCGAAACCGAGTAACAACAAAAATTCAACCGACTCGAAACGCACAAAGTCGTACGACTATTCTTACTGGGAGAAATTTGATGCAGTACGTGAGCGCGAATCTTTTTTACAGTCTCTGTTGCGTCAAAATTTCGCATAAACAAAAAAAAAAAACAAAAATAACATCTACCAGGATTTCTGTTTTAATTATTAGCATTAAAACCCTGTTTTTAAAATATTTTGTGCATTTCGAAATATATAGAAGGATAAGCCTGTTTTTTAATATAAAAAAATTCTACTGCGATGATTACGGAAACGGTATTTTCAGTTATCACTTTGATCTTACGTTTCGATTTTGTATCTAAAGTCAAACTTTACTTTTGCAAACGATCTTTCTTCAAAATACATTAGTCACTCGATCGTACATCGGCTACTAGCGTATCAGATCCAGCACTGTACCGTTCGTTATTTCTTGATTCAGGAAAAGGCGTGCGAGGAAGTCGACAGAGAAGACCGCACGGATGATGAAGGCGAGGAACCACTGTCGCAGGAGGAATTAGAAAAGAATCACGCAATAGCAACGGAGCACAAAGTTGAGGGAAACAATTTCGTCAAGAAGGAAAAGTGGGCGGAGGCGGTTGCCTGTTACGGCAAAGCCATCAAAGTGTTCCCCTACGATGCCGTATTCTTTGCGAACCGGGCTTTGTGCCATTTGAAGATGGACAAGTAAGAATTATTCTTGCCAAGTGTTACAATCATAATAATTTATTATCATGCATTTCTTTGTTTATTTTACATTCGTTTTTCGTAAAGTTTGTACATGGCTGAAGCTGATTGTACCGCGGCCATCCAGTTGGACGAATTTTATGTAAAAGCGTATCACAGACGCGCCACAGCGAGAATTTCCCTCAAGCAGTACGAAGCAGCGGCGCGAGATATAAAAGCGATATTGAAGTTGGAGCCGTCCAACAACGAGGCTAAAGTTATGCTTGCTCGTGTCGAAAAATCAATAGCGAATTCCAAGGTATGTGTCTTGAACCAAAATACTGAGATTACAGAATAAATCAATTTTTTTGTGACACTAAAATAGTATCTAAAATACCAGATTAGATAAATTTTTAAGATTTCTCTATTGTAATAAAGAGAATGCATTAATTTCAAGCCGATTATCATGAGCACAACACGGGATTCCCAGGAACAAAGAGCGGACCATGAAATTGATAAAAATAAGCGGAGCAATATTGGCAATGATGAAAAAGCAAAGAAATTTGATGAAAGTGTCTCTGAGAAAACGATCAACGACAAAAACGACCGAAAAGACGAAAAAGTTGTGGAAGTCGATAAATCGGAGTCTGAGGTGCCTTTACCACTTCCGGATTGGCTACCGGAAGTTCAGGAGGACGTTGACGTAATCAAAACTATAACAAAACCACCGCACCAAAGATCGAAGGTACATTGTTCAAATGATTCATTCCCCCGATTGATAAAGCGCAGTTTTTAGGCTATACCATAGAAATTTCTTGGCTTAGAGTGATCGGGTAACATAAAGCGTTATCAGTTTCATTATTAATAGTGTTACGTTGGACAGGAAAAATATTTGGCTTCGTTTTAGCTTAGGCAAAAGAAAATAGACGATAAAAATTAACGCCGTTAAATTTACGAAACGCGTTACAAAAGCGAAATATAAAATGGAAGTATGTTTTTTGATTGAAGAAACCATTGAGAACCGTGCCAATAGAAGAAATCGATTTTCGCGTGAAAACACAGTCTGTCAAAAATGCGCCGAAGGATTTGATCTGTGAAAAGCCAAAGGATTCCATTGCTAGTGATAAAAAAAATGAATGTCCGTTCGAGATCGCAGAGATGGACGTACCGGAGCAACCAAAAACCGCTGTTCAATTTCTTCTCACATGGCGAAGAAATACATCGACGGAATTCAGATACAAATATCTCAAGGTAACGAATCGATACAGAAAATTTCTTAATATTGGGAGAGTTATTGACACCTAACAGAATCTTCGAATTCGATAAAACTCTTTAACGCGATCCAGATTTCCTATTTTACCGGCAGTCGGTAAAACGGAAACTGATCTGATGAGCATTTCTTTTTTTTTCGAATTTTCATGTAAAACCAGATATATTGAGTTTCCAAACTTTTTGGTACTTAGGCCAAGACGAGTGTAAGAAAAACTGATCGTTGCATTCATCGAATCTTTGTACACGAGTACACGAAATTCATAAAATTTCAATGTGTACGTTAGAACTTCCCTTAATTATTGCAGAAAATTCCAGCTGTCCAATTGCCGGCGATTTTTCAAGATTCGATGGAATCCAATACCTTCAGCGAAATCGTAAACGTGCTCAGGCGAGAATTTATAAATCGCGGCGAAGCCGTTTTCGATTATTTGAAACATTTGAGCGAAGTCAAAAGATTTAGGACTCTCACGATGTTTATGAGTAACTCGGACCGTGACGGTGAGTGTGTCTTTGCTATGGTTTTTCCTACGTTACGTGAAGTGTATCGACAGTATTATTGACCGCGCTTGATCAGTTTCCTTAATTCAGTTCCCCTGAAAAAAAGGGACGAACCAATAGAGAATTTTATAGAGCTATCGACCTATTTTGAACTGTACTTAGAGGAACTAAATTTAGGACAAATTAAGGGGAGCTTTATCGAAGATTATTTACGTTTCAGATGTCCGAGCACTTTTCGATTACAGCAAAACGGTCGAAGGCCAATCGGACAAAGACATAAAACATTTCGTGGTTAAGTACGAGATTTAATTCGATAGTTCAACCCTCCAACATTCTTTTTTCCCCATGTGATATTAACGGCCCTGTATAGAGCACAAGAATAATAACGAAGATTACACCGATCGGTTATTTATAATGATAATAATAATACAAACAATAATAACAACAATAAACATCGAAACGATTTATTTGCCAATTGGGAAAGTTTCCTACGACCATTTTCCAAGTCTTTTCAATTCCTTTCTTGTGTTTTTGTCTGTGACCACCATAAAATTGTTCACGCTGCGGGCAGTCCAAAAAGCATAGCAAACTACATATTGTAGGAGAGGAGAAAAAGCTATATTTCTATTAAAATTGCAACAAATAATTACATAATAATCTATGTGTTGGTACAGTCAGAATCGATTTTTATCCATAGTTGTTTCCCGTATCATACATAGTCGGAAAGTGAGGTTATCTATGACCTTTTCATACAGAAAGTGAGGTTATATATAACGTTTTCACGGCAAGCAGTACTTCTTCCCCAAAGTCCGAATAAATATTTTATTTTCAATAATACAATTACAATAGGTACAAACTTCCGAAAAGCCGAATGTTGCGCGCGCATCTTACTTATTATTTCGTCGAAATGAAGAGAAAGTATTTTAATGATATTGAAAATATATCAAACTTTCGCGTAATGGCATTTCGTATTAAGCGTTTTAAAGCAAATTAGATCCCCAGTGACGAACGCATTCGACGCCGCTCAACGTCCACGAACGGTATACATAAAAGTGAGCTCATTATTCCCACTTATGAATTTCATTCATTGTTGTTCGAATACGGCCGAAATTTGATAACAATGCGAATCCGAGTGACACTTTCCCACGATCCGTGGCTTCACTAATCGACGCGATGTTATGCGGCTCGTTCGTCGCGCTACGCGTGACAGTTTCGCGTACCGGTCGTTGAATATCAATTAACCACGATCTATTAATATCTACCTGTATAAAGGTAGAGGACCGTTCGAAATAACCATGACTATCGCGATGAAAATCGATCGGATAAAGATGTCACACGTAAAATATGAATAATTGTTGGAGAATACAAAATAATGATTAATATCGCATCCACAAAAAAAAAAGTATTTGCACCGTGGATCAGACTATGTTCGCTATTTATTTTTCGGATTCGTTAAACCAGATCTGAAGTCCATTTAACAATATTCCTTCAAGTTTTTGTCGTAACCTCAACTAAAACTGTGCTAACCGAACTATTTGAGGTTATCGCAAACAGCTTGTACTGACGAGATTAAATTGACTTCCGATTCGATTTCATGGACCCAAAAAATTGAAAGTACAGGTTAGGTAAACATGGTCTGACTTTCAGATTTCGAAAAAAAGAACGAAAAAATTTCGTTTTTTTTCGCCGCAATGCTTAATCAATTATCGGCATGTATAACCTATTTTGAAAGGTCCTATAGGCTAGGTCCGGCGAATGCGCATGCGCACAGCGCGACATCGCGTCGCCTCACCATATTGGTGCTAGGATCATAAAATCCCTAGCAGTCCACGAGGTGCGTGCGTATCAACGCCATCGTTTGTGAGGTTATATATTTCATCGTACGTTCCATTCGTTACGACGACCCGGTGTATATACGCGTCGATATAGAAACGAGCCCTGCTCGTCGAAAGGTTGTGCGGCACATCGCGTCTCGATGATTCGTCTCTCGTCAAAACTTATTCGCGACAACGACCTGGTGGCTCCGCCGTGTACTAAAAATCGCTCGCGATGTTACCCGCCCATCATTTCGAACGTGACGAGCCTCGAACGTTGCTGACGTCTTTTTATATCACTTTTTTTTTAATTTCTCACTAGAAGTTTTTACTAAAATATCTAGGGTTATTAAAAATCGAATAAAATGAAGTACATCGTTGCTCTTGACGTTGGAACTACGACTGTACGTTGTCACGTTATAGACGAGAATATCGTTACGGTTGCGAGCACTGTGGAAAAGGTTAGTATTCTTTTTTATTTATTTATTTATTTATTTATCAATTTACTCTTTATAGATTTGCAAATAAATAATATCAGTGCGTGACGATGATGAATAAATAATCCGTTGTAATAAATCGATTAATAATTTTAATAATTATAAAAAAATAAGAAATAATGTTGATGATATTTAAAATAATAATAATAATAAATTATGCATTTATTGATATATTATTATTATTATTATTATTATTATTATTATTATTATTATTGTATAAATATATTTAAACGAATAGAATAATATATTTAAACCATTTAAAAAATAATAGTAATATTAAAGGTATTCATATTTCGAAATAATCATGTTACGAGCACGACCGAGTGATACCGACTACGTTCCATCAAAGCTCGCACGATTAGTCTCGGTACGATTGCTTGGCACAATCGTTCAAGTTCACGCGTCGACTCTTATCAGCAATCACCCCTCATACTAGATATGAATCGTTAATGGATGCGATTTATCAATATTTACACGATTTTTTCGTATTTTCAGTAAATAATGAATCTTTCGAAAAGCTACGTCATTGTAGACTTTACCTTCGTAAGTTTTCTCAAAACTTTAAGTTTTTGAAAACATTCAAGTTTTTTTCAAAATTTTGAGTTTTTGAAAACATTCAAGTTTTCTCAAAACTTTAAGTTTTTGAAAACATTTAAGTTTTTTAAAAACTTTAAGATTTTGAAAACATTCAAGTTTTTTCAAAACTTTAAGATTTTGAAACATTCAAGTTTTCTCAAAACTTTAAGTTTTTGAAAAAATCCACGTTTTCTCAAAACTACAAGTTTTTGAAAAAATTCAAGTTTTTGGGTTTGTTTGGGTTTGTAAATTAATCTAAAAATTATGACTTTTAAAATGATTAATAAAAACCCAAACAAACCCAAACAATTATTTTTCTTCAAATTTATTCGACGAAAAATAATTGTGGAGGAATCTAACTTTTTGCTGAGAATGTATATGGAAACCATTTATAATTTAAATGAAGTACTATAAAAAGCAGTTTGTAAATAGGCAAACATATCGAGCTCGACTTTTAATACCACTATAAAGAAGTTTATCTTTTCTTTATTTTTCAATTGATGCTCGTTGCACACTAGGTTGTGAATAGATTGTGTCTTTATGACCGGTAATGCATTAATCGATATTTAATTAATTCATCGATACTCAGGTCGAATTGCTATATCCAAAGCCTGGGTACGTTGAAATCGATCCTGATCAGCTCTGGAACTCCATACTCAAAGTATTGAAGAACGCAATAAATGGCAAGTACATTTTTTGCTCGATCAAGAAATAGCACTATTTTTCTTGTATAATTTTTGAACAATTACCGAGTAATTAAAAAATAATAATTAATAGCAATAATTGTTTAGCAAAAGATCGCACTATTTTTCTTGAATAATTAAAAAATAATACTTAATTGCAATAATTAATTAGAAAAAGATTACACTATTTTTATTGAATAATTAAAAAATAATAATTAGTTGCAATAATTAATTAGCGAAAGAACACACTATTGTTCTTCAATAATTTTATTGTTATTATTATTATTATTATTAACTTTATCATTAATGCCGAGGTTGGAGAATAATAACAATAATTATTATGCAAAAATGAATATTTATTATTCCAATTTTTTTTCTATATATTAAGAATTCCAGAAAATAAATGATTATAATATAATAGTAGTAATAATAATAATAATAATAGAACTGAATTTTTTAACACTTTTGGGTAACTTATTTTTAAAAAATAAATAAATATACGAGAATTGAAAAGTGACGAACACGAACGAATTTTAGATAGCGGCGTTGATCTAAATTCTATCGCGTCGCTCGGTATATCGACCCAACGAAGCAGTTTTACATCCTGGAATCGCGAGACTGGAAAACATTATCACAGGTATAATTAAATTCGTCGCGAAACGAGAAATCCTCTCGTTCGCTTTATCATTCGAAATGAAACTTTTTGTCTGGCAATTAGCACAATATTTCAAAATTTTTTTTTCAATTTTGATTATTAGAAAAATTAATTACTTCGTATCAACATTTCTTCGATGCTTTTGTTGCTCGGGTCTTTGAGCTCATATTGCTTTTTTCCAAAAATATTTTTTTTTTGGGTTTGTTTGGGTTTATTTGGGTGAAATATTTTTTTTTTGCTTGTTTGGGTTTATTTTCGTAAAATATTTTTCTTTTTTGTTTTTTTGGATTTGTTTGGGTTTATTTGGGTAAAATATTTTTTTTTTGTTTTTTTTTGGATTTGTTTGGCTTTATTTGGGTAAAATATTTTTTTTTTGGTTTTTTATTGACGCTGATAAATTTTCACACGAAGATTCATAACATGGAAGGATTTGCGAGCGGACTCGATGGTGAAAGAATGGAACTCGTCGTTAACGATGAAAGGACTGAAATTGGGAGCTCATATTTTGTACACTTTAACTCGGAGCGAGCGATTTTTGGCGGGAAGCGTTTTGAAGCTGATGAATACGCAGGTAGGCTTGAAATTATTAAATTATTAACAATTTTCGATTATAAAATTCCACTCGCGATTTATATTTTTTTTTATAAATTAAAGAATCTTCATAAAAAAAAGATTTTATTATTAAAAAGATCTTCATAAAAAGAATTCTTCTAAATTTGTTTCTTTTTTGTAAAAATAAGAAACTATATATTTTTATGTGCACTAACGAAGTATCAAATTTATTTAATACAGATCGATTTATTTTTCGTTTAATCATTACTTGATAATTTTTTTACTTGATAAATTTATATGATTTATCTATTCAATAACACTTTAAAAAATTAACAATTTAATTTCATTCTGCTACCTGACATTTTTCACAATACCCAAACTCTATAAAAAAAAAATTTTATTAAAACAAAAATAAAATGTACGTATATTCCATCGTTATTGATTTTTAGTGGTAGTCTTTCAAAGATTTATAATAAATGCTTGTTTTTTCGTGAATAAAAAAAAATCATTAAATTTTATAAAATTAAATATAAAACAAAAAAATAATATAACGAAATAAATAATAAGCTGAAAAATGTAAAAACCGTTAAGAACCCGGAAGTACGATAGAAAACAAATTAATCCAAATAACATAAAACAGAAATAAAATAATAATAATAATAATAATAATAATATTAAAATAATAATAATAATGAAATGAAAATAATAATAATAATGAAATAAAAATAATAATAATAATGAAATAAAAATAATAAATAATAATAATAATAATAATAATGAAATAATAATAATAAAAGCCTACGTCACAGACACCGAGATAATTCTTTCGCGCGGGAAAATTGGACGGGCGTTACTTTTCGTAATTGAGGGGTAGCGTGTTGTGTTGGCTCAATTGTAATTGCTCGTTCTTCAATTTGATCCTTGATACGAGAACCGAGTTACGAGTGTCGGTACAGTCTTTCGCAAAGATCGTTTAATGTTACTTCATTACGGTAACGATGAGACTAGGAAATGGGAAATACAAAAGGAAAAAAAAAAAATAAGAATTGCTTACCCGTTTCGAGATCGTGTTTCAGTATGCCACGACGTTTGTCTTTCTGCTGATTTTTTTAATCGCCTGTCATGAGGCTGCAAAAAAATATGAAGAGTCACGATCGGAATGTCGTTGTCAATTGCTTTATATTCAGTTTCATGTACATTACGTGTCATGTATAGTATTATTATTATTATTTTTTTTTAAATATTGTTTATTTTTTATTTTTTATTTTTTATTTTTTATTTTTTATTTTTTATTTTTTATTTTTTATTTTTGTTAAATATGCAAATTAATTTTATATCGCATTATAAATAATTCGATATTTTACGTATGATGGTAATCAAAAACCAAATGCTATGTATCAACTGGTGAAGATGACACTACGATTGTGTTGGGCTTTGCAACACGTGCCAGGACTCAAGGAAGCTGCTACGAGTGGAAAAGCTGTATTCGGGGGTGTCGATTGTTGGCTGCTTTATAAGCTTACAGGTTATTATTCTCCTGACTTTTTTTTTATTGAAATATTTCTTTCGTAATGTTTTTTTTTGCAATATTTTTTTTAGCAATTTGCAATATTGTACAATATTTGTTAGTTCCTAACACTCGTCCCTATTATTATTATTTTTTAATTATTTTTTTTTGGTGATTTATAATATCAATGACTTTTTTTTTATTAGTTTGTTATTTTGTTTGATTAATTAATTGTTTTTTTATTAGTGCTGTATTTATTAGTCCCTAACACTCGTCTCTATTATTATTATTATTATTTTTTTTTTTTTGGTAATTTATAATAATTATTATTCTTTTTGCGTTCATGAAATTTTATTTATGGGATTTTTGTAGATCGTTTCAGCTATTAAACAAAATTTAATAATAAATTAATGGTTAGGATTATTAATGAATTAATAGATAATTTAGATGTACTTTATTTTGGGATCGGTGATATCAGGTCAACACATAACGGACGTCTCGAGTGCATCCGCGACCGGTCTCTTCGATCCGTTCACGATGTCTTGGGCGTTGTGGGCGATACACCTCTTCAAACTTCCGGAAAACATATTTCCAAAAGTCGTAGATACGGCCGGTAAATTTGGCCACACGCTGAAACACATCTTTGGAATCGAAGTGCCAATTTCATGTTCAGTGAGTTACAAATAAATATACGCAATGCGATTATAATTAATATCACGAATTGAACGTTTTTAAATTATACAGGGCGTTCCAAAAATCCATTGTAATTTTGCAAGTGCTGAAAAACCAGCTCTGGATAATTAAGTATAATCAAAGGTCGTTATGCTTTTTTATTGGCTGAATTATCATAAGTTCAAAGATACTCACGGTATTTTGAAAATTTTTTAAATTTCGAGAATTTTTTTAATCTCGAGAATTTTTTAAATCTTTAGAATTTTTTAAATCTCGAGAATTTTTTAAATCTCGAAAACTTTAAAAATCTCGAAAATGTCAAGAATCTTGAAAATTTCGTAAATCTCGAAAATCTTGAAAATTCCGTAAATCTCGAAAATCTTGAAAATTTCGTAAATCTCAAAAATTTTGAAAATCTTGAAAATTGTCTGGGACGCCCTCTGCATCTATAATAACGATTTGTATTTTAAAGATGGCTGATCAAGCGGCATCGCTGTTCGGTTCCTGCTGCTTCCGGCCAGGCGATCTCAAAATTACGATGGGTACCGGAACTTTCCTTGACGTAAATACCGGAAGTGAGCCTCATGCATCGGTAGCCGGTAAATTGTTTATTTCTTGCAAACTATTGAATCTAAATAAATATAAATGTAATTTATAAAATATTCAATTAAAAAATGTTAAGTAAATATTTTTCATCGGAAATTTATTTTGAATTGATAATGATTAATTAAATCGTTGTTCTAATTATTACAGTTTTTTAAAAGATTTAATTTAAATGTAAATCTATTTTGATTTTTCAATTAGCAATTTGTTTATTAAAAACTGTATAAAATTTAAAAATTAATTTGCGAATAATTAAAAATGATTAATTAATTTGTGAAAAATTAATAATCAATTTGCGAAAAATTAATAATTCATTTGCGAAAAATTAATTATTAATTTGCGAAAAATGAATAATTATTTTGCGAAAAATTAATAATCAACTTTTCAAGTAAAACTCTTTTATTAAAAATTTATATTTAATGAATAATTTGTTTATTAAAAATTGTATAAAAATTGAAAATTAATTTGCGTAATACTTAATGAAATTAAAATTTTAAAAAATCTCTTAGGGTTGTATCCGTTGGTGGGATGGAAAATTGGCACGGAACTCGTCTACATGGTGGAAGGCGCTTCGAACGATACAGGAACGCTTATCGAGTGGACAAAGTCACTAGGTGCGTTCCTTCATATTTCTCGTTTCATTATATAGCTTTTCGGAATCGTTTTTTCTTAACTTATTTTTGCATCGCATATGATTTATTTATATATATTTCTTTTCCGTATTTTATTATAAAAAAAAATAATTTCATAATTTGAAAATGTGATATTATCATTAGGCAAAATACAAGATATTAAAAAAAAAATATATGCTACGTTTCGTGTCCACGCGTTTATTAGTTGGAATAAAAAAAAAACATCGAATCAGCTAAAACCAAATGATCGCTCGAATTAATTTCAGGCTTTATAAAGGAACTCGACGAGTTATCCGAAATGGCGAATTCGGTCGAGAATACAGATGGCGTTTATTTCGTACCTGCCTTCAGTGGACTCCAGGTAATAATAAAAAATTAAAAAAAAAGAAAAAAAAAACTTAAAAAAAAAAATTTTTACGATTCTAAAAAATCGCAATATATGAAAAAGCTTTTTTCGTCGTTTCAGTGACCGTTTCCATTTTTTTTTTAACCGTTATTATAAAATCGAAATTTCTTTTTATCGATCGTAAATTTCGATTTTGAATTTTTGTGTAAAAGATATAAAATTGCGAGTAAACAATGTTTATTGCTTGGGTTAAAATAATAAACATTGTTTAAACCCAAACAAACCCAAACACGATTTTTGGGAATCAGGCGCCAATAAATGATCAAACTGCGGCTGCCGGATTTTTGGGTGTCAAGCCTACTTCCGGACGAGCTCACGTCGTAAGATCGCTTCTGGAGAGTCTCGTTTTTCGAATTCTTCTCCTCTACGAATCTCTGTGTACCGAGACGCGAAGGACTTACCAGAAAATTTGGTAAAATCGAATTTTTTATGTAACACGTTTTTGTTTGGGTTAGTTCGCGATCGGAATAATTAAGGTGTTTGTAAATATTTTTTTTTGGGGAATTTTTTATTTTTCAATTAAAAATGTGTTTATTAAAAATTGTATAAAATTTAAAAATTAATTTGCGAATAATTTAAAATTCATAATTAATTTGCGAAAAATTAATAATAAACGATTTTTTACTTAAAAAAAAAATTATTTAAATAATGAATATTTTATTAAATACTTAATTATATAATTTTTATATTAATTACATTGTACTCAATAAAAATTTATTTTATTTTTTTATTTAATATTTTTTATAATAAATAAAAATTTATTTTATTCTTCATTTCATATTTTTTATATTAAATAAAAAATAAAATAATCATTTTTACGTAATATCAACGAAACTAATTATTTCTATAATTTCAGTGTTGACGGTGGAGTTTCACGGAACAACTTTGTGATGCAGTTACTAGCAGATTTGACAGGCCTGGAAGTCGAACGATCAACGAGTAGCGAAATGGCAATTTTGGGAGTGACTTTCCTCGCTGGTCTTCAAAGCGGTAAATTACGAGCCATTTTTCTACGCATTTTTCTATCCATCATTTTTCGGAATTTCAAAAATAAATTACAAAAGTAATTACAAAAGTAATAACTAAAAAAAAAAAACAGCATTGATGACCTTGAGAACTAAAAAACTGTGACCTTGACCAAAAAAATAATTTTTCAAGGTCTCATCAGTTTTTTTGTTCGAAGATTCGAAGGTTTTTTTTTGCATCTTTCCGGTAAACATGATTTCAATTTTTTATAGAATTTATTTATAAAAATTTGTGTGTAAAAATATAATTAGTACTAATTGGACGCATTGATCAGACAGCTGATGAGGTAGTAACGCAATTTTCCTTACGTAATATATATTTCCACGTGTCGACAGGAATTTGGAAACGCAAAGAGGACCTTTTGAAGTACCGGAAGGTCGAAACGTTATTTAAGCCTAACGCTGCGAGATGCGAGGAGTATCAGCCCGTTTTTCAACAATGGAAAAGGGCGGTTGAACGTTTTAAGGGTTGGTACTGACACCGGTGGAAAATCGTGATTTTTTGTAATTTCCAACGGCTATTCCACTTCGCGGTATCTGAAGGGACCATCAATTAGACTGATTAATTAGGCAAGCGGGTTTTTGTTTTTTTTGTTTTTGGGCCGCCTTTTTTTTGTGGATATTTTTCGTTGTATTTTTAAGGAAACTTTGAGGTTAATACCTATCAAAGCTCGTTATTATTTTTTTTTTTTTCATCTATTTTGTTAATTCGTTAACTTTTGTTCACGTTGCCAAATGCATTCTCGTTGAAACGAGTCTCGTGTTTTTTTTTTTTGATTTTTTTTTTTTTTTTTTTTTTTTTTTTTTTTTTTTTTTTTTTTTTTTTTTTTTTTTTTTGGTTTTACTACTAACGAGTTTCCGAAAAACGTGCGATGAATTTATATCGTCTAAAAACATATCGGACAATACCACCAAGAAATAAAAATCAATTCCTACGCGTTTTTTTTTTTTTCAGGAGCGAATTTTTTCGATCGCGATGAAATTTGACGAGCTCATTTTCTAGTGCCTTGCCGAAACGGATTTAACGTTTCTACGATCTTTCAATATTTACGTATGTCATACCAATAACGTTAGATCACGTTTTACACAGTAATTGTTATAATTTTTTTTTGTTTTTTTTTTTTTATAATTCTTTCGTTTCAGGTCGACCGAAAATTTTGTCCGTTTTTATGACAATGATTTTCAACACCTAAAAACTTGTTTATTTGACACATGTTCCGCTACATTTTTTAATCGTTTAATTTATACATACCAATTTTTATCGTCGAATTTTTACAATCAATTTTCAACATTGATTCTAAAAAAGTTGATAAAACATTGGAAATAAAAAAAATTGGAGAACTGCACTGGAAAAATTTATTTTTTTTTTTCGATTTTGAAACATTTTTCAAAAGCCAAAAAATTAACAAATTAAAAATATATCGAACAAGCTCTGATTCAATTTTTCGCATAAAAAGTTGATATATTTTTTTAAATAATGGAATGTACAAATTTTTATCACTCTGGCTACAAGTGAATTAATAATAATAGCGATTATATTATTTATTAATTTTTATTGACGGTCAAAAAAATTGTTTTCGTTTTGTTTAAAAAAAATGGACAAAACTTTCCGGTTGAGTCGATACCATTTTTGCAAATCGGAAATCAATGGATTTCCTTGATTGTAAATAGTACGAAGTTACGTTAATTTGATACGATGCAACATTTTTTTTGTTCACGCTCGTAATTTTTTTTTCACTTTCAGGATATATTCTAAAAAAATGTTATCGAAGTTGTACACCCTGCAATGTTAATATTATTGTTACTTTTCATATATTCGGATATGTAAAATAAAATTTTCGCTATGCTATTATTAAACGTTATTAGGGTTGGGGTGTAACAATTCGTAATAAAAATATTGCAAAAAAAAAGATTTGCCAAAATCGCACCATCAATATTCAATTTTTTGTTTGTGGAAATTTCGATCTTTGTCGTACCTTCGTTTCCAAATGCATCAATAATGAACATGAAATAATACAAATTTCGTCACGGTAAAAAAACATTAATTATATTTTTGACGTTTATTTTAATGTTTTTATATCGGTATACAACCTTTGTATTTTTAACATTTTCTATTCGAAAAAATTATATTCGAAATATCATTTGAAAAGAGGTGAAAATAATTTAAAAAATTTAGATAATTATTAAAAAAAATAAAAATAATTAGAAAAAATGGAAAAATTAAAAATCATTAGGAAAAATTGTAAAAATTAAATATTATTTTTAAAAATTGGAAAAATTACAAAAAAATTGGAATATTATTCGAAAAATTACATTGAAAATAAAAATGATTTTCTTTTGGAGTATTTAATCGGCAGTCTTGAAAACCAAAGAAAGTGATATTTAGAAAATATGCCGAACAGTTTGTGTAATCGATCGGGTGAAATGTCGCGTCATTGTAGTAAAGTTTTATTTTTGAGCTAGCGAGATGGATTGTCGTGTAAATTTCGGGGACCTTTCGACCTCGAAGAATATTCTCCGATGGTTTCGTATTTTCAAAGACTGACAAAGAAACAGTAAAAAAAAACCCCCTGCATGGTCTTCAAATATTTAAGATAATATTTGACACTTCTATTTTTAAGTAAAAAAAAATAAAAAAGTAATCTTTCAAAACTGGAAAAAAACAACCGGAATGCAAAAAAATATAAATTTTACATTTTTGTTACGAGTTACGTTTCGACACTTTTTTTGCAAAAGAAATTTTTTTTTTTTTGGAAATAATCAATATGATAGACGATACGTCGTATCACTAAAATTTACTAGTACGCCATTACTTTTTTTTCGAAATTATAAAAATAACGTAAAAATTCGAAATTCAATGAAAAAAAAAATTCTCAAAAAATAGATCGTACACGTATATATAAAACGTGAAGGAATCGCAGTGGAAAATAAATTAAATATTTACTGACGAGTCATCGAAGAAACGCCTTAAAGTCATCCATCTGTATTATCGTATGTCCAGCCTCAACTGGTTCCGGTTTAGTTCAATCGTTCGTCACTAATTTTAAGTACGAATACCTAAACGCGAATTCTTACGGGGCATGAGAATTTTCCATCGCGGGCAAGTGAAAGCGTGCGGAATGATATTCGAAGGACTCGAACGAGCCGGATTACCTTTTGCGTGAAACCTGTTTATCGCAGATACCGAATAGCGAGGGAGATCGAAAATTTGCTGCGCTCGAGGACGAGTGTCATCGAATACATCGATACATATATATAAAAGTCGATGAAAATGGATCGATTTTTATATCCCCCTTAAAAGACAGTGAATTTCATGGTATTCATTATGATCGAATCATTAAGGGGTTTCATTTGTTTGGAGCCTTAAAAAATAATCATTAAGGGGTTTTATAAATCTGGAGCTATAAACAAAATTGGAATATTTCGATCTATTTCCTGTTTGTTCGTTCGGAGCCTTAAAAAATAATCATTAAGGGGTTTTATAAATCTGGAGCCATAAAAAAATAATTATTAAAGAATTTAATTTGTTTTGAGCTTTAAAAAAAATGGAATATTTCGATCTATTTCCTGTTTGTTCGTTCGGAGCCTTAAAAAAGAATCATTAAGGGGTTTTATAAATCTGGCGTGAGTGCATGATGTATGATGTTTATATGAATAAATAATTGAAACCTGTTTTTTTTTTGTTTTTTCAGTTTTTCAGTTTTTTACTGAACGTCCTTGTTAATAGTTATTTGTAGCAAAAAGGAGAAACCATTGATAAACAAAGTTATACATCAGCTACAGTAAAATAAAAAACATTGTAAATTCGATATTTCGAAATCTATACGTCGTAACAATAATTAAGTAATAAAGTAACAATAAACAACATTATTACCGTTCTCGTAATAAAGTAACAATAAACAACATTTTTTTAGAGCTACGGTTAAATAAACAATATTGGAAATTCGATATTTCGAAATCAATTCGTCGTCCCCAAAAATCCTTTGACTACTTTTCTTGCAACATAACGAAGCAGGTACGTTTAAAATTTCATTTCGATCGGAGCGTTATACTTTTCGGAACTTCGTGAAATTTCAATGAGAGCTCGATTATTTTGATAACAGTTGTATTTGCGTATTAATTTTAGACAAATTTCGCAATATTTAATTGTCATACGAATGTTTTATTTCTCAATTATTTAAATATATATTTAAATATATATATATATATATTTTTCATTTTCTATTTTTCTATATTTTATTTTTTCATATTTTTCTATTTTTTGCCATTGAAAAAACAAAGAATTTGTAAATAAAAAAATATCCGATACAAATTTATCGTGCCAGTAAAAAAAGAAATGTACGTAAATAAAAACAAAAAAAAAACAAAAAAGAATAATCAATATCAGCGACGAACTCGGAATTCATTTGCAAAGTAATTATTTCTCGATGCTGATTTTTCAACCGTTGCAAAAATAGATCGCTTCTTCTACCCCCCCCCCAAAAAAAAAAAAAAAAATGGTTCTTCAATAATTAAAACGTTTGTGTGTTTTAAACGAGTTAAATATTTTTCCCTTGATTAACATACGTTAAAAAAAAAATATTATTGTTATATTATACATATTCAATTAACATTCGATATGTCCAATTAAATATATATTTTTTTATTTAATATACATTTTATTAATAGACTTCAGAAATGCAATTTTTATTATTCGCCGATAATGTTTTCCTGACGTTTCTCGGACGCGCATGCGATTGTGTATTGTAAAATTCGTGCGCGGACGGACATTAAGGAATCTTCGGAAATGCACGTATCCGGGCATTTTCGATTATGCGATCGCGCGAATAAGTCGCCTATAACGACGATGAACTTGCTGTTTCATTGTGAAAAATCGATTGGTTGACGAAACTCGATCTGAGAGTCAAGCGCGGTAGAACGGCGAACGAAGACGGCCAGAATATTTTCTTTTCCGCGTGTGTGTGGTCGCTCGCTCGTATCCTCCGGTATACCGATCACCATAACGATTTCAGGTTCGTTTTCGACGAGTTGAGTTTCTGCCTCGGGAAAGACGCGATCGCGCGCGATATTCGCTTTGTTATCAAATATCGAGAAACTATATTTCATTCGTCGTCGAAAAACGCGCATGCGCGGTTTGTTTGGGTTTGTTTGGGTTACGTGAAATAATTCATCGGCGTGAATCCGACCGGATGGAAAAATCGAATTTACCTTTTTCAAGATTTTACGTGCTCGTCTATGTATATTAATATTTTTTGGAAGCGGAGATTTTGAAAAATCGGCGCTGTGTATTTTTGACAGGAATTTTTCGAAACTCCGAAAATGGTGAGATTATTATTATTTTTTTTTTTAATTGATTATTATTGTTTCAATTATACTTATTATTTCTTTGTTTTTGTTTGGGTTTGTTTGGGTTTGTTTGGGTTTGTTTGGGCGCTGTGATTTTTGACAGGAATTTTTCGAAACTCCGAAAATGGTGAGATTATTATTATTTTTTTTTATTGATTATTATTGTTTCAATGATACTTCTTTTTTCTTTTTTTTTGTTTGGGTTTGTTTGGGCGCTGTGATTTTTGACAGGAATTTTTCGAAACTCCGAAAATGGTGAGATTATTATTATTTTTTTTTTATTGATTATTATTGTTTCAATGATACTTCTTTTTTCTTTGTTTTTGTTTGGGTTTGTTTGGGTTTGTTTGGGCGCTGTGATTTTTGACAGAAATTTTTTGAAACTCCGAAAATGCTGAGATTATTATTATTTTTTTTTTTATTGATTATTATTGTTTCAATGATACTTCTTTTTTCTTTGTTTTTGTTTGGGTTTGTTTAGGCGCTGTGATTTTTGACTGGAATTTTTCGAAACTCCGAAAATGCTGAGATTCTTTTTTTTTTTATTTATTATTATTGTTTGAATGATATTTCTTTTTTCTTTGTTTTTGGGTTTGGGTGTCTTTCGATCTCGATCTCTCTCTCTCGATCTTTCTTGATCTCTCTCTCGCTCTCTCTCTCTCTCTCTTTCTCTGTCTCTCCGTTTCGATCTCTTTCCCATTAGATGACCAAGAACCGGATTTTCAGGATGCCCAACATCTAGATTCGACCGGTGAATCGCGAGCAGATATCTGAAAACTGCAGGGATAATAATTCGTCCCTGAATCGATTAAAATCGTTCGATTACGCGTCACGATTTTATTGACGTTTTTTTTTTTTTCTATTAACGCATTTGCATTCAAGCACGGATTATTCCGCTTTTGAATGTAAATGGGTTAAAAAGATCAAACACTGTGATGTGATTTTTGTTTTTTTTTTTGCATGAGTGATAAATTAAAAAGTCATTATCAGGAAACATAATTAGCGAATTAATAAAAATTGAATTTCTGTAGTCTGCTAATATAATGTGTATAAAATAAAAAAATATATTTGATTGGACATATTCAATGTTACTGTATTGTCCAATCGTTAAAAAAAGTTTGTTTATTATGGGATAAATATTTTACTCGTTTAAAACACTTATTTTAATTATTGTAGAACCATTTTTAAAATGAATTTTTGCTTAGAAAAGGCGATTTTTTTTTGCACCGGTCGAAAAATCAGCATCGAGAAATAATTACTTTGCAAGTGAATTGATTCATCTTTTTTTTTTATTTACATACTTTTTTTTTTACAGGCACGAAATATTTGTATCGAATATTTTTTTTCCAAATTTTTTTCTTTTTCAGAGGTGAAAAATAGAAAATATAGAAAAATGTAAAAAAAAAAAAATATAGAATATAGAAAAATAGAAAATAGAAAAAATATGTGTATATCTATATATATGCAGTATTTATTTAAGTACTTGAAAAATAAAACGCTCGTATGGCAATTAAATATTGCGAAATTTTTCTAAAATTTCGATGTAGTTACCGTTTAATTTTTTTAATACTTTTCGTTTTTTTTAAATATTTTTTTATCACTCGAAAAAAAAGTTTGTTCGATGGATCGAGAAAATCGTTTATAAAACGACGCATTGTACGTGCTAACTTACGAGCAAACTCGGAACACGTGATCGCGAACCGCATTTTTCCACGCTCTCGTAACTCTGGAATAAATAGATTTTTTTTATTATTCCGCGTTAGCACTATTGGGAGAAATAAAATATGCCGTGTTGACGAGGAAATCACGATTTATTAGCTGCTTTAATGCCGACTCCCGTCTTCATACTTTTTAGGGACAAAATAAAAAGCGCTTTAATATTTAGTGAGAATTTACTACAAATTAATAGTCTTCGAAAAATTGAAGGGAGTGGGGGAAGGTTGGTGTTAAATTCAAACGGTGCCATAAAAATAATATTTATAGAATTTATATTCTCTTGACTATCTCGTTAGCCAAAGTACATATTTTCATTGTAAATTAACGTTAATTAATATGAATTATAATTTTTATAAATACCGTTAATTATAATTTTCAAAAAACAAAAATAAATAATTAAACTGATTAAATGACTCAAAAACGAATTTATAAATAAAAAGGAATTTACAAAAAAAAATAATTAATTATTTATTTATTTTCAAAAAACTTAAATAAATAATTAAACCTATTAAATTACCCAAAAACGAATTTACAAATAAAAAGGCGAACAATAAAATTGAATTAACTAACACAAATAAATAAATAAATATTTAAATACATTTAAATATTTATTTATTTATTCAAATGTTTATTTATTTATTTAAATATTCATGTATTTATTTAAATCCATTTAAACATTTAATTTACATTTAAATAAATAAATCAATATTTAAATGTAAAAATTAAAAAAAAACTCCAGTCATTCCGATAAAATAAAAAATACTAACACAAAAAAAAAAAAAAAAAAAAAGAAAAAAAAAAAAAAAAAAAAAAAAAAAAAAAAAAAAAAAAAAAAAAAAAAAAAAAAAAAAAAAAAAAAAAAAAAAAATTAAAGGTGATAGACTCGTCTGAATTAGAATAATTTATTCGATCGTTACCTAGATCCATCGATCATCACATTTTTGAAACATTACCGACGGATATTTCAAACATTTGTCTCGGCTCTCAAAAACATAAAAAATAAATGACACGCCACATAGTGTTAATGGGGAATCCAATTTAATGAAATTCGAGCTCGATATGCAAATATTGGAGACAACGAAGGTGTTCGAACGCCCGCGATAAATGGACTTTGTCCGCATCAAATTTTCATGCACCCAGAGTCAAGGTTCGTCAGGCATAACGCCCTCTCGCGGATATTACGTTTCCGTTTCGTACCCGCGTCCCGTACGGGAAAGTTCGAAATTGCAGTCTTCGGTAAGTCTGTTATCGAGCAGCCGTACGACTCGATATCCACCGTGAAACTTCATCCGAAAATAGACGTCAATTAATTTCCACTATGTGGCACATTTCGTAACAAAATTTCTCACGCCGATCGTACTTCTGAATGATTTTTCTTTCCCACTTTTCCGCTGCCTCGACAACATTTTTATTCATATACAAATTAACATTTTTTTGCGACCTGAAAATTTGGGTAAAAAACATTGATTTTTTTTTTTTAATTTATTTACGTAAATAAAAATTACGATCCGGTTTAAGAAAAACATTTTTTTTTAACCAAATTCCATTTAATTAAAAGATTTTTTTTTTATTTATTACTATACTTGAAGAATTTTTTTAAATAAAACAATTTTCTTTCAGCGTACAACGCTTTTATTTATTCATATTAATATAAATTACTATTCCAGTTTTTTCACTTTTCCCCTGCATTGACTATATTTTTGTTCACATGAAAATTAACATTTTTTTTCCGCTTGGAATTTTGGGAAAAACATTGTTTTGTTTTTTTTTTTTTTTAATTTATTTACGCAGGTAAAAATTACGTTCCGGTTTAAGAAAAGAACATTTTAAACGACCTTCGATTTAATCGAGAAAATATTCGATTATTCCCTGTCAACGAACTTTTTTATTTATTGCTTTTTTATTTTTTTATAATATTAGAAGAATTTTTTTAAACAACAGAATTTTCTTTCCGGTATAAAGCTTTCATTTATTTAAATTAATATAAATTTCGTCGAGGAAAAAGCGCAAAAAAATTAATTACGTAATTATTAGTTTACTTACATAAAAATTGCGTTCCAGTTTAAGGAAAAAATGTCAATAAATGAATTTTGATTTATTCAAAAGAATATTTGATTGTTCTCTGTCAACGAATTTTTTCATTTGTTGTTACAGTCAAAGTATTTTTTTAAAATAATATAATTTTATTTCAAAATCGAAAGCTTTGATTTATTTAAATAAATATAAATTGCTACGAACGTCCAAAAAAAAAATTAAATTATAATTATTTTATTTATACCGTAAATTTGTTTTCTACTTTCCAATTTTCAAGACTTGTGCCATTATTTTTACTTTATTTTTTTTTTTTGTTTTTAGTGAAAAATCGAAACAATTTTTTTTTATGCATAAAAAAATTGACACTTTTGTAACTTGATAATAAATTTTCACTTATATGCTATACTTATGTGCTTTTTAATTTGAAAGAATTTCCAAATCGATAAAACTGTTCACCTGTGGATTTTTATAAAACATCTATATCGGTGTTTGAATATAGTGAAAATTACCTTCAACGTCGTGTCTATAGTATCGCATAAAATTATAGACCGTGAAACTATCCGTGTGATTGATATTTTATTTAAAGTGACTTTAAGTGGGATTAGGCCTCGTTGCGGTGACACATCGTACATCAAAGTTTTATTTATCGTACCGGTTGTTCGTGAACTGGGAAAGTATTTACCGCCCCTAAAATGAATTTTCACAAGTGTCAATGCGCGAGAAAAAAAATCTGTCAAACACGTACGTAAAATAATATTGAAAAAAAAGCTCTAATTCTGTCATAACAAAACATTAAATCCGAGTAAAAATTAATAAATTAATTTAATTTGAAAATAATAAAATCAATTAAAATTATTCATGTAAAATTATTCAAATATAAATATCGAATATAATAAACTATTTTTATAAAAATATATTATGTAAATGATGATTATAAAATTAAATAAATTAAACAAATATGAACTGCAACAAAGAAAGTAATGAAGTTTTGTGATACGAAAAATAAAAAAATTCCTTAAAACTGTAAAAACTAATGACGCGTATAATTAATTTATATTAATTTGTTTACTTACATAAAAGTAAGCGAAGAAATATTTTAAAATTTGTGCGATATAAAATGCGAAATAAAAATCATACAAATTAAAAAAAGTAATTATATGCATACGGTTAATTTTTCTATATTCATTCGTTCGATTATTTTTTCTATTCATTTATTTATTTACACAAAAACTAGCAAAGGAATATTACAAACAATTATGGGATAAAAAATAAATAAAAAATAATAGAAATTGAAATAATAATTAAGTGTATAATTAATTAATCTTTATTTATTTATTCATTTATTTAGCTATCCATTTATTTGTTTAAATAAGAATTAGCCTAGAAACATGTACTTTTTAATATATCTATTTTTACTATAAAACGAACAATGATTTTTTTTTTCGAGACAACAAAAAAAATACGTGTTTTTCAGCTCCACGAAATTGGGTAATATTATTGTACGTCCGGTTGTTGAAAAATGATGGTTTTGTCGCTTCATTACGATAACGTGGAAGTGAAAGAATTTCCAGTTGTTTTTTTTTTCGGAAGATATAGGAGGTCATCGTTCGAGAAGCGGAATATAAACGGTTAAGATATCTGGTCAGCTTGTCCCGATGAGATGATGGAACGACCGAGTGCTCAGGATCGTTACTCCTCATTATTTGTCCATTTAAACGTTTCGAAGATGAATTTTCATCGGTTTTTAATCTCCCGGCAGACATCCGAAGTGGTCGTGGATATGGGTGGCTTGGAGAACGCCGAGGAACGGCCCGTGTACGAGGCTGACGAGGCGCCGGATAACGAAGTCTGCAGAGTCGATATTCAAACGGGCGATGCTCCGGTGCTCGGTGTTTCAGATCCAAGTGAGTTCAAGGCTACTTTTTCGTTCGTTTCATTCATATATGTGTGCTCTTCAATTTTCGTTTTTCGTTTGCCTGAGTATTACGTTCGGTAGAAAAAAATTACAATTTTTCTTTAATGTTGTCTTTTTAGAGTATTTTAGTCTCTTTTTAGTCTTTCTTTATTACTTTTTAGTCTCTTTAGTGTTTTTAGTCTTTTTAGTATTCTAGTCCTATTAGTCTTTTTAGTATTTTTAGACTTGTTCGTCTTTTTAGCCTTTTTAGTATTTTTCGTATTTTTAGTATTTCTAGTATATTTAGTATTTTTAGTATTTTTTAGTTTTTTTTTTTAGTCTTTTTAGCCATTTTAGTATTTTTTGTATTTTTAGACTTTTTCGTCTTTTTAGCCTTTTTAGTGTTTCTAGTATTTTTAGTGTATTTAGTATTTTTTGTTTTTTTTTAGTCTTTTTAGTCTTTTTAGTGTTTTTTGTATTTTTAGACTTTTTCGTCTTTTTAGCCTTTTTAGTGTTTTTCGTATTTTTAGTATTTTTAGTATTTCTAGTATTTTTAGTACTTTTTAGTATTTTTAGTATTTTTAGTATTTTTAGTATTTTTAGTATTTTTAGTATTTTTTAGTATTTTTAGTCTCTTTTCAGTGTTCTTTTTAGCATTGTAATCGGGGAAAAAGGAAATGAGACAATGTTGATCATTTAAAACAAATTATATATATAAAAGTTACATGCAAATTTGTTACTCACGAAAGTTTAAAAAATATCCATTGAAATACATCGAAAATTATATATATATGTATAAAATGCTTATACATATAAAAAATGCCAATTATAAAAATAAAAATATGTCAATTACATGAATAAAAATGTATAGAAACATATGATCGAGTTGGTAGAAACAATTATATTGTACTTTTCAGTATTTATTTGTTATTTGTATAATGCACTGTCAGCTCTTGGATGCATTTTTGCAATATTTCCCAGCTTTGAGTTTCGCATCTCTCAGAAACCCATTTAAACAAATGCTGTCAAAATATTTTTAAAAAATCAAGCTTTGACAATCGTTTTGACAGATACCGCTTTTTTCCATGCGAAAAAAAAATTCTTCATTTTTGCCGTTTCGAATATTGATCGTACCGGAGAAAAAAAAAAAAATCTTATCGTACAATCGATTCAAATATTAAACGCACCATCATTTTTTTGGTCCCTGAAGTTTTTTCAAGGCAAAAGTAGGTTTCAACATAGCACGGAGTGTAATGAGGATTTTTTTTACTTCCCCCTCCCCTCCCCCACCCGCTCGCCGTTTATTCTTTCCTCTTGGCAATGAGTGCCCTTTTTTTACATTGTTCAAAGTCTAAATCTCGAAATGCCCGGAAGCGTTAATTCTGTGTGCCGTGTAAGCGAAAAAAAAAAAAAATAAAAAATAATTTCACGCGATCCTAATGACGCAATTCGCTTATTCATTTTTTTTTCTTCGCTGACTTCCTGAAAACACTCGTCTCAGTAAATCCATATTGGCGTGGCACTTCAGTCAAGGCGCCTCCGTCGAGGCTCGGATAAAAAAATCATAACAACATTCATAATAAATAAATATATATGCGGATGATTATTATTTTGGTTTTTTTAAGGGAAGTTACGAAATTTTCATCACCTTGGTGATAGCGATCCACCGAGATCGTAAACATCGATAAACATAACAAATAAAGCGAAGTGAAAAATTATTTAAAATATTTGTGACAATTTATTGTTTGGAAAAATATTGATCAATTTATTATTTGGAAAAATTTTGATCAATTTATTATTTGGAAAAATTTTGATCAATTTATTGTTTGGAAAAATATTGATCAATTTATTATTTAGAAAAATATCGATCAATTTATTATTTGGAAAAATATTGATCAATTTATTATTTGGAAAAATTTTGATCAATTTATTGTTTGGAAAAATATTGATCAATTTATTATTTGGAAAAATATTGATCAATTTATTATTTGGAAAAATATTGATCAATTTATTATTTGGAAAAATTTTGATCAATTTATTATTTGGAAAAATATTGATCAATTTATTATTTGGAAAAATATTGATCAATTTATTATTTAGAAAAATTTTGATCAATTTATTGTTTGGAAAAATATTGATCAATTTATTATTTGGAAAAATTTTGATCAATTTATTATTTGGAAAAATTTTGATCAATTTATTATTTAGAAAAATATTGATCAATTTATTATTTAGAAAAATTTTGATCAATTTATTATTTGGAAAAATTTTGATCAATTTATTATTTAGAAAAATATCGATCAATTTATTATTTGGAAAAATTTTGATCAATTTATTATTTGGAAAAATATTGATCAATTTATTATTTGGAAAAATTTTGATTAATTTATTATTTGGAAAAATTTTGATCAATTTATTATTTGGAAAAATATTGATCAATTTATTATTGAGAAAAATATCGATCAATTTATTATTTAGAAAAATATTGATCAATTTATTATTTAGAAAAATATTGATCAATTTATTATTTGGAAAAATATTGATCAATTTATTATTTAGAAAAATATCGATCAATTTATTATTTCGAAAAATATTGATCAATTTATTATTTCGAAAAATATTGATCAATTTATTATTTACAAAAACATTGATCAATTTATTATTTACAAAAACATTGATCAACGAGATAAATGAATTAACAAATCAGTAAAACGTTTGCCTAATTCGAATGAAATTCAATTAACGTTATTAATTCAACGTTTGCCAAATCGAGTGTTTCGAAAGTAAGAAATAGAATATCCGAAAGGTTGCTTGTTGCAAATTCGATAAAGTTGCTTGTAAAGAGGTCAGATTTGTGCAAGAGGATAGTCTTATTTTCGTAATCGTTTCTTTTTTCAATGCATAGAACAGGATGAGAAAAGTGGGGTGGGGAGGGGAGGGGGGGGGGGGGTGTTGTCACTAATGGCAAATGAATCGGTTCATACAAAATGCACGTGCAATACCAAGGGAAGTGGAACGCGCTCGACGCTTCTGCATTTGCGCAAAGGGTGACATTCGGTACGAAAATCATTCTTTGTTTCATACAGTTTATCCGGAGGTGACAGCGGATCGTCGTATCAACCGAACCTCTCGGGAACATTAGTTTTTCGACCCTCGTCGATCGTGCTCATCCTCGCTTTTTCTCCTCCGAACTTAAAATTCGGTTTTTTAATTTTTGAAATATTATTTTCTGTTTTTATAAAAAAAAAAAATTTTTTTTATTTTTTTTTTTCGTTTCGAATTTGTTTGGGTGTGTGTATTTAAAAAAATTTATTTTCACGAGGCGTTTTTTTTTTAATAATATAAATTAATTAGAGAAAGATAATTATAAAAGATAAAGAAAATTAATGAAAAGAATAATTGATAAAGCCAAAAAAATAAATAGCTTTTTGTTTTTTAATTATTCGATTATTAATGTTATTCCAATTTAATCGAAATTCTTTCATAACTGTGAATTAAAAATATTAAATTTATTATTGTATAAATATTTAAAAGAAAAATTACATTTTTATTTTTATAATTAATTTCTTATTTTTTAGTTTTTATAGTAATTTAAGGTTTTGAGATAAATTGTTTTTTTTTTTTTAATGAAATGCTTGGTTTTCTTTGTCACGTGTCTTTTAAATATTTTGTACTTCCTATTTCTAAATAATTTATTATTTTCTTGGGAAATTTTATTTCGCAAGTTTATATTTCGAATTTTGAATTTTATTTGGCGTTTAAGGGAATTTTCGTAAAATTCATATTCGAAAGCTTGTGGCAAGGAATTTTTTTGTTTCCAGTGATTGTGATTTTTTTTTTTGTTCACTTTTTCTGTTTTGTTCGATTAGTCGATAAGAAATATTTTGATATCGGGGAACAGCGAAAATTTGGAGTGAAAATGTCCGAGAGTGAAATTGTAGCGGTTTTCAAATATTCACCGACAAAAACGGAAACGCAAGATGTCATCAAAATTCAAGTCGAACCGACTCACAACGCTTATCAGAATACCGACGGTACATATTCTTCCAATTATTTTGTAATTAATGAATACAATATTTTTTTACACTTACGAATAGTTTTAATTAAAAAATTTTTGTACTATAACGAATAATTGTTTCAAAGGGAATATAAAAACGAGATTTGAAAATAGTATCCTCTTTCCCAATATTCCCCCGAGAGAAAAAAAAACTAAAGACATCGAGCAAGAAAAAAAAAAATCGAAATATTTATGAAAATATAGATTTTCAAATTTTTCTTAAAGGAAAATTGGTTACAAAAAACACGAGTCCTCGAAATAACATTTATATGGATATTTCGTTGAGGAATGAAAAATTATTATTATAAATATACTATTTTCACGAATGATTTTTTTTAATGAACAATCCTGAATTAATAATTATTTACGAAGCATAATTTTCAAGAAAAAATGTATAAGCCGGAGTTCGTTTTTTAAATGAAATTTTTTTGCGTTTTTTTCTAACATTTTTATAAAATTTAATAAATTTTCGATTTTTCTGATAATTTCATTTCCCAGAATTGGTTGAACGTAATGAATATTTATAAATAATGATATCTACCTACGATCTCATTAGAAACAATTAATTCATTGTTGGTTCATCAAAACAGTCGTCAAATTTTCAAAAATATTGGTATTTTTTTTTGCACGCTTGTAGCAATAATTTAAAAAATCGATGCACGCAGAAGAGAAATGTGCAGTCGGTAACTTTCTCGGGTGTGATAAAGAGGGCAACCAGTGGTGCCCTCTGAGGAATAACGGAGCAACTACGATCTCCGGTTGGTTGGTAAATGCGTTACGTAAACCGCGTGTCGGGATGTATGCACTAGAGATTATGTATACAGGCGAGGTCTCCCACTCAGACTCCTGCTGCCAGAGCGATCTCCTCGTCGCTTTATATTCCGTCAAGCTTTGGAATTCGCAGCTCGAGAAGAAAAAAAAAGAAAAAAGTAGGGAGTTAGGGAGACGGAATGGAAAAAACCATCTCGGTTCGATAGGAAAGGAAAATAAAGTGCATCGTCGATATTTCTCGTTCAGTTTCGTGATTAAGTTGCCAGCGGTCGGTGCTGTGATCGTGGAAGTGCAAGCGGTAAGAAACGTTTCGGCTCGATTGTGTTTTTTCATTTGTTTCATAATTCGATTTTCCAAGCGTTTATTTATTGAAAAATAGATGAATTGACAAAAGTTGCGATCATTTTTTTTTTTCAAGCGACGAAAATTGAACGAACCGTGGCGAAACGTCGAACTTTAAAAAGGGGCTTTGAATGTTTGGGAAAGGACAGTCTCACGGTATCGATTCGACACTCGAGTTAACGTTTGCGCGTGCTCTAGACGACTTTCACTGCTGTCAAGTGCACGCTGTCACCACGGATTGAGAATTAATACACGTTTGCTGCTAGCGATCGTTTCCACTCCCAACGTTCGTAAACTTTCTTTTCGCGTCGTAATATCGTCGCCGGTACATTCGTTTCCGCCTTTCTACGCTCGTATTTCTGTACTTTGTTTCTTTGTCGTCAATATTTTATCGCTCTCGATACCATGCTCGGTGGATGTCCCGGAAAAATATTTGGATCTGAAATATCGTTGCTCGGTGACGTTCAATGACCGTTTTCATTTTCCCTAGACATTATCAGCCCATAAATGTTTTCTTTCGTTCGCTAAACGCAGGCCGATTGTTTTCTCAGTTCGGACTTTAAGCCTCGAAGATATCACTCTCGTTTCAAAACATTACGACACGCCCCGAGTGATGCTTCGCGATTGTTTTGTTTTCGGAACTGCGAAAAATGTCCGCTCGACTCACGATAAACAATCGTTTCTTCACTGCGATCTTTATCGTCTCTTATTTATTGTGAATTTTGCCATTTTTTTTTTGAAAATCTCAAATAATCAGCGTGTTGGAAAAAATGCTTGGAAAATTCATATTGAATTTTTATATATTGATTAATAATATTTATATATTACGTATATTTCAACTGGACAAAAAGGATTCATCCATTTTTTAATTTAATTCTTACGTTTGGAAAAACTTATTATTATTATTAATAATGAGCGAAATGCTCAGATATATATAAAATAATTATTGATAATAATATAATTTTCCGAACGTAATAATTAAATTGAAAAATTGTAACATTTTTTTAGACAGTTGAAACCTGGAATTTCATTGAAATGATTATTGAAAGCGGACATATTACCGTTTCTAAATGAAATTAATTATAAAATAATTATAATAATTATAAATAAATTATTAAATTAAATTTGAAAAAAATAATAATACTAATTTGAATCGTTAAAACAAATCGTTTAAATTCATTGTAAAATCAACAATTCGTAAGTTTAACACATTTTAATATTTTCGTAAAAATGTGTTTTTACGTAAATGTAAAAAAACAATTTTTACGAATTGTTGATTTTACGTTTTGTTTGAATTCATTAATTTTACAATGATTTTAAAGAAATCATTTAAATTCATCGATTTTACAATGATTTTAAAGAAATCGTTTAAATTCATTGATTTTACAATGATTTAAAACAAATTGTTTAAATTCATTAATTTTACAATGATTTTAAACAAATCGTTTAAATTCATTGATTTTACAATGATTTTAAGCAAATCGTTTAAATTCATCGATTTTACAATGATTTTGAACAAATCGTTTAAATTCATTGATTTTAAAATGATTTAAAACAAATCGTTTAAATTCATTGATTTTAAAATGATTTAAAACAAATCGTTTAAATTCATTGATTTTACCATGATTTAAAACAAATCGTTTAAATTCATTGATCTTAAAATGATTTAGAACAAATCGTTTAAATTCATTGATTTTACAATGATTTAAAACAAATCGTTTAAATTCATTGATTTTACAGTGATTAAAAAAAAATCGTTTAAATTCATTGTAAAATCAACAAATCGTAAGATTAACACATTTTTACTTTTACGTCTCGATCTTCCTTATCCATGATTCTTCCATAAGTGGATTAACTTTTTTGCTCGACGATTTTTTTGGTGAGGCATTAATTTTTTTTTGGAGCATTCAAGATGGCGATGACGTAGGAGTCGTTATACTGGTACGCTGATGAGGGTACGCCGTGCTTATAGTTTTTCCTTTTGGGTACAAGGGGACTTTGTAACAGTATAAATAGAACCAACGTTCACTTTAGAGAAGCACCGCGATAGCGTGCAGCGGATAACTACTGGATCGGCAATACATTTCTCGCCGTAACATATTGTGTTATTAGTAATCGGTTGACCTTGAAACTCCGAGACGAGCGTTGTATACTTTTTTATCTGGTGCTCGTCATCGGTCACCTTTTACTAAACTTGTTTTTTCCTCTTCACTTTTTTTGCTTGCGTTCGCGTTTACGACGCCATTTTTAAATTCTTGAAATTCAACGTCTCGTGATTTTTTAACGGGAATAACAACAAAAATGACATTTTTTTTTTCCAGCGATTTATAAATTCGTAGCGAATAATATAAACGAATTGAATAAAATTGAGATTAGGTTTTGTTGAAATTTAACATTGGAGTTATCGGTTTTATTTAAATTGAAATTTATTAATAATTATTTATAATTATTTATATCAATTGGAATAATTGTTTGGGTTTGTTTGGGTTATTAATGATTATTTATCGTTGATTAGTTATTAATTAATATAATAATAATTATTATTACTATTTATTAATTGTACAAAAATAATTATTGTATTTATAGTTCAAATGTATTAATTATTTTATAATTAATGATTAAATAAATATAATTATTAACTGTTGTTGTCATTTATGATTTTTATTTGTTTGATTTATTTTTATTAGTACATGTTTATTTATTTATAAATATTGATTCTCGATTTCAATAAATTTTCGAGCAAATGTTTTTCTCTTCGTAAATTTTATTAATTGAATTATGATTCGTTAAGCTGAGAGTTACAAAACGCAGATTCTCGAGCGATAATGTATTCACGTCATTTGTCCATCACTTTGAATCAATTTTATAACTATTTTTTTTTTTTTCTTTTTTTGTGACATGTAGCATTTATGATCCAGCGGTGTCTCTGCGCGTAGATTGTGTAATATCTTTTCGTTCACGACCACAGCGTTCGTGACGGTGCGTCACGGATACCAACAAGCTACAATTATGCCTGTTCCATAATTCTACGCAACTCATTGTTCGTCCACTTGGAAAAGGCTCGCTTATTCTTGGCGCTAAAGATCTTTTAACTTTCAGATAAACGTGACTACGATCTGTAACCATTTATTTTTCACAAATTATCCAAGATCGATAAAATATTTCGAATTAAATTTAAAGTTGATCCAATTAAAAAACCTCTATTTTTAACAATATTTTCACGAACATTGTTCATTAGTGATAAAAAATATTCAAGAAGATTAATTCAATACAAATAAACATGAAAAAAAAAGCCACGAATTTCATTTAAAAATATCGCAATAAATGAAAAAATAATTATTTTGTTTTAAAAAATAACGAGAAATGAAAAATAACGATTTTATTTAAACAAAAAACAACAATAAATATGAAATATCGATTAACAAAAAAAAAGTTTATTTTAAAAAATTACGATAAATAAAAAATAGCAATTTTATTTTTAAAAAAACAACGAATAAACAATAACAATTTTATTTTCGAAAAATAAAATTGGTATTGCTTATTTATCGTTGTTTTTTGTTTTTTTTTGTTTTGTTTTACATTGTTATTTTGTATTTATTATTGTTTTTTGACATAAAATTGTTATTTCATATTTATCGTTATTATTGAAAATAAAATTATTATTTTTATTAAATTTAAATTAACAAAATATCTATGAATTACGATTTTTCCTGAGCACACGACGGTTTCTTCGCGATAAATACATTTTTTCCGTGCTTCTATCCAATTTGAGAATCACTCGCGCAACGATAAAAAAAATCTTATCTACTCGACTGTAGGAACGTTATCTGTAACCCATAGTCGAACTCAATTCATTTTTACGATCCAGCCACACATTATTTTCCTTGCGATACGAAGAAAAGTGAAAAACTGAAACGTGGGTTTTCTCCTGGATTTTTGAATCGATCGTTTTTACGATTCAAATCAAACAAAGCGTACTCAATATTCGTAATATTTATAAAAATGTAATTTTGTATGTTTCAGTCCAAATGAACGGAAAACTAGCAATGACGAATTATGCGGACGTAAGTATCCCAATTTCATTGTTGCATAAGTCATTTTATCGTTAAATCACTCAACAATAATATTAAATATAACAATTAATTATGTTAATAAAAATAGTCCGAACAGAAGGAAAAAATATAATTTTTTTTTCCTTTTTCTGAAAAGGAGAGTTAATTTAATTGCCTCTATTGAAATATCCATTAAAAATAGATATAAAAATATCTATTTTAAATAATATATCCATTTTTATTAAACTTTCCATTTTAATAAAATATCCATTTAAAAATATCCATTTTAACGGAGGCAAATGGAAATCTCGTGTATTCTTCAACAATATTTATTATTTGCAGCTCGTACAAAAAACGAGGGACGCCTTTTTCTCCGGTAAAACACGACCCCTGGAATTTCGCATAAAACAATTGAAAGGGTTGAAAAAAATGATCGAGGAAAATTGGAACGAATTTCACTCGGCGCTCAACGCGGATTTGCGACGGGTTCGTTTATTCATTTTGTTATCTTTCAAATTTTCTTCATACGTTTAGATAATTTTTTAAATATAAATAATTACCAAAAAAAAAGCACACATCTATATTATTATATTATTTTTGGTTAATTATTACCAATAATTACAAAAACTCGATATATTATTTCGAGTTTTCTACTAATTTTGTATTTACCAAATTTACGATTATTTACTTCCGTTCATTTTGCAATTATTAACTTCTGTCAAAAATATTTTCCCATCAGCCAATTTCTGTGTTTATAAATACTGAATTATGCAATGCAAATTTTCACAATAATTCATGTATCATAATTTTTGTTTTTAATTAGGGATTTTTTAATTTTCAAAAATTTTGGCGATTTTTATATATCCATTCACAAATTCCATGAGATTTTTGCAAATAATTGCTGTTTTTTTTTTTTTTTTCGCTCAGACGAACCATCAAACGAGTAAAGCTAATTAGATTATTTAAAATATAATGAAGGTAATATAGTAAATCAAAGTTTTTTACAGTAAAACTAATAAAATTTATCGTTGCGATACGATAATTTATTTATAGTGCAAATTCGAATCAACCGTGCTGGAAATGGATTACTGTGTGAATGACATAAAATATATGTTAATGCACATCAAGGAGTGGTCAGCCACGGAGAAGGTATTCATTAAAGATTTTATTACTAGTGGAAATATATCAGTCAGAAAATGGAAACTTTAATGGGGCAATCGAGGCCGCGATGATTCACAATTTTTCTTTCACTGCCACAAATTTTCCTGATGAACCAAATATTTTTTAAAATCGTTATTTCGTTTTTGTTTTTCTATTTCTTCGTACATCTTTTTTTTTAATTTTTTAACGTTCGATAACGAACGATGTGCGTTATTTAAAAAAAGGAAAAACGGCAGGAGAGAGTGGGGGGAACTTGAAAGTAATTTGCAAAGTTTGATTTTGAGTAGGAATTTTTTTCGATGTTTTTTTTTATTTTTGTATATTTTCTATCTCGTTTTATTTATTAATTTTTTAACGTCCGCTAACGAACGATGTGCGATATTTAAAAAAAGAATAAATGGCTTGGGAAAGTTGCAAATAATTTACAACTAAAGTTTGATTTTGAGTTCGAATATTTTAGCTTTTTTTCGAATTGTTTTTTTTTTTTCAAATTTTCTTTCGACTTTGAATTTCCACTCGAGCACGATATTTAACCCCCAATAAAGGTATACATCGGGTTGTAATTAACCTTCAATAAAAATTTCTTCGTTTTAATTAATATTTTTTAAATTATTATTTTCATCAGCCATCGAAGGACTTGATAAACATTCTCGACAGCGTGGAAATTCGGAAGGATCCTTACGGTGTGGTGCTCGTTATCGGAGCATGGAATTATCCACTCCAGTTGTGCACGGTGCCCATGATAGGCGCGATTGCCGCCGGAAATTGCGTAATACTGAAACCTTCCGAAGTTTCGGAAGCGACCTCGGCGCTGCTCACTCGTCTCATACCAAAATACTTGGACACGGTGAGTGGTAAAAAAATCTTTTAAAAAATAACAAAACAAAAATCATTATTTTCCGCGCGTTACGAAATATCAGAAAATTAAAGATTTTTTAATAATCGAATTAATTTTTAAGGCTTGAGGCCTTAAACTTGTAACTTAAGATACGAAGTATTTTTTAAAAATCATATTCAAGTTAATTATTGAAACGAATTGAATTTTTGTCTTTTTTCTTTCTTGATTTATTTAATTAAATTAATTTTAAATTTAATCAAATTTAATTCAATTATTTTAATAAAAAGTAAATTGTATTACTTTATTTTACCGATCTTTTTTATCCACGAGAAAACTTCTCGATTAATAATTATTTTACGTTTCTAGGAATGTTATCACGTCGTTCCTGGTGGCGTGCCCGAAACGACGGAAATCTTGAGGCAACGATTCGACTACATATTTTATACGGGCTCGACGACGGTCGGTAGAATTGTTCGTGATGCTGCCAATAAATATTTGACACCGGTGACTCTTGAATTGGGTGGAAAGAGGTATGCCAATGGTATTATGAAGGGAATGACGAACGCGCTGGAAACATTCGACGCAGCGCCTCGTTACGTCGGTAATGACAATTTTGGCGTTTTGCGCTGCGAGTAATTACCGACGTTTTTGTACGTGTGGATTCGTTACGAGCGCAGCGTGGAGAAAAGACGCGCGTTGTTTCGTCGCTACGAAAACATGCGCGTATATGCACGCGTGTCGACCGATACTTACATACATATAAGTAGTATATACTTTCCGGGAAGACTATACGAGCTCGTCCTACGACCTTTTGAAATTTCGTAATTTTTGAGATTCCGGAAAAGTGGCCGGGGTAGTCGAAGATTTTTTTTCTGGTTTAAAAGTATTAGAAGGGTTTATTTGATCGCGAAATTTTATGCTGATTACGAAAATCATAAAATTTTTGTCGAAAGCATGGAACGAAGCAAAGAAAAACGTGTTTTAAGGTGTTTTTTACGATTTTTTCA